>APFE031492220.1:56173-101217 GCA_000404065.3 Pinus taeda | reverse complement strand
GTGTTACATCTCCTCGGGTTAGGGTTTTGGTTGTTTAGGGTTTTCTCTTATTGTTCAATAATAAAAAGGCCCTTGAGCCTCATTGTAAGGCAGTTCAGAGGCATGTCGTCGTCACATCTTTCCTCAGAGATAAGCTACCATCACCCTAGATGGTTTATTTCCATTCCTGTTTGTAAGCATATTTCAGTATTTTATATTAATGAAATGAAGTACTATTTCCGTTGCATCTCTGTGTTTATGGTTATCTCTATAATTTGCTGCATTCTTGTTTAAATCTGGATCAGTCTCCAACAACAACAACAGAACCCAAACCTTCTACAAGTGAGCCTTCTCCATAATCTCAAGTGATCCAATGAAAATTGGCCACTTGTTTTATTTCATGAAATATTCAAGACATTGTATTTTGTAATGTTGACTCACAATTTTGTTGCTATTTTCAAAAAAAGGTTTGTCCTCAGGAGGACCGAATAGAGCTTAAAGTAATTTCTAAGGTAGTTTCAGTAGTTTGTGATAGTTAACGGTTTTTATAATTGTCACCTTTGTAATGTTACTACAAAAGAGACTTTGGAGAACCATTTGGGGTTCTAAAATTTTGACTTCATAAGGAAAATTTTCAGTGTAATGTTTTTATCTTTTCTTGGATATTAAATAAAACTTTGAAGGTGATTGCAAGTAATCCTTTGAATTGATATGTGTTCCTTCTCATTGTAAGTCATTTATTTTTGTTTTTTCTTTGGAAAAGAGTAATGAACTTGTTGGTTGTCTTACATAATATAGATTTACTCAACCCACAGTACATGCAATCTTTAAATTAAATAACCTAAAAATGCGCTCCTCTTTTCTATCAGTTCATCTTTCTATCTTTAATATATTCTACTAAGGTTTAAGGTAAAAGATTCTGCAGTAACAACTTTATGTTCTAAACCTTCTATCATTTCTTTTCATCGCCCTGCTACAGCTTTAAATCATTTTCATTGTCAATGAGGCCACCTTGAAAGGTAATTTTATCCCAAGAAGGTTCTTGTAACAATACATGTGAAGCACACTTCTAAACTATCATAATGGGACAATAAATAATATTCACTATTTTTTTTATGGATGTCCTAAGCACTGACCTCTTCTTAGCTAGAGGTTGTCTCTAGGGTTACAACAATAGCCTTAGATTGACGGATATATATCATGATTTTGTTATTATATACTTTTCTTGGGGATACTTATCAATTAATGTTGTAGGTACATGAAGTAAAGGAATGAGGATGGTTGATCCTCTATTTTGGGAAGCATGATGGAAGGAGGGAAATATAAGGACTCTTGGATCCTTGGGCACTATTCATGATATAATTGTGCCATTGTGGATGCCTGGTAAAGTTAAATACAACGTATGAAATAACTTATAAACTTGAAATAGAGATAACTTAATCATTAAAGGCATGGAAAGATAGTTGAAGTAGAAGTTTGCATGCTTGTAGTAATCATCGTGATAGAAAAGAAAGTAGCTCATGGGAACCTCGTCCAAAGCATGGAAAAAGTTCAACCGAAATAATAATAGATATGATTGGAAGAAAGTCATCTAGAATGATAGAAGAATATCATCATACATTCATTATTAGAAAGGAGCATTTGTAGGATGAGGATAATCAAGATCCCTCATTGGAATTGTTCACCTCTACTTGGAAGAAGCAAGTGTCTCACTGATGATCTGCATTCCACCTTGTGTGGAACCCTTTGTTTAAAAGGATGATGATATGATGACATACGAGTGCAACATGGTTGAAGTACTTTCTAGCAAGGAAAGGAGGGTAATGAAGGAAGTCTAGATTACCAAAAGGAGAGGTATGTATGTATTTGATAGATTAAGTCATGCCATCATAGAATTTGCAATAGCATGGATTAATGCTCTATCTCATGAGCATGATCAAAGAAGAAGGATATATTCCTTTATAAAACTGCAAGAAGGAATATCCCTTGAACTAATTCACATATTGATAAGATGAAATCAACATAATATGTCCTCATATGGAATATGAGGTGGTTGACAAGATGAAGGAACTATGTGTAGAAGTTTCAGGGGAACAATATGTGAGGAAAGGAATAAGGATTTGTGGAAAATTCAATTGTTGTCATGATAAGTGATCAACGTTAGCCAAGACATCTCCATAGAGAATATATGAAGACTTTCATAAACTCTGTAAAGAAAGAAGACCCTTGACATTGAAAGTCTTGGAGATGTGGTTATGAATGTGTAGGATGTTGATATTGCAAAAAGCATATGTCTGATAAAAGGAATCATAAAAGGTAATTCTAATTTGATGTTTATTTTTGTTTTTGAAAAACATTTGGTTGGGTTGAAACTAGACTACCAAAAGAGAGTTGTAGAAGTCACCTACAACAAGTACTCATGGGAATGGATGAAAGATCCTTGAAAGAAACATGACTTGGAAGAAAAGTTAGATGTGCACTGGAAGATAAATTTATGATGCAAAGAAGGATAACATGATTGTTGGGTCATTTAAGGAAAGTGATGAATGGTCGATTCCCTACAAAGAAAAACTAGAATATGAAGGCTCCATGATGAAAAAGTTGAATTTCATGACATTGAAAGGAGGAGCCCTACTAGCAACTGATAGTACCATGATCTCCACCAAAGAGTAGATAGTTGTTGTTGGAAACAAGTCCCTAGTTGAGAGGGAGCTTGGACAAGTACCTGGTTAAAAGGGAGTTTGGGTATATTCCTTTTATAGGAATGAGTTGATCCTCCCTGGTAAAGAGGGAGTGATAGATGTGGTTCTCTAATTCACATGTCATGCACTAGACTAGGACTAATAACTGAAAGTTTCATGATGAGATATATACACAACATTCTTGTCTTCATGTTGCGATGAAAGAATGGGGTGTTAGGTAAGCATATGAGGTTGATTATGATACTCTTTGATGATGTGGAAGGGCATCCAATAGGTAAGAGTAGTCAAAGAGGAAGTTCCTTGAGGATGTGTTATTCCAAGATAGGAATTGTCCTAAAAGGACATACCCTTTGAACACCTGGGTGGGATATGTGCCTTGAGAGACAATGATGCTGGTGTCTATCAATCATTTGTCTTCCTAGTATTATGCTATGATCTTGTGGAGAGATAGAATTGTTAGTCAAGGCCTTGCTATGTGACAATGTTGGTTGGTATGATGAGATGCTTTGGCATAAGCGAAGGGAATAGCTTATGAGATGGCTTACCAATCTGACTCTTCTTCTGAGAACTTTTCAATGGAAATACTATCCTCGTACCTATTGTCAATTATGAATACCTCCCTAGTTAAGAGGGAGTGTTGAAATGTAACTAGTGTCGATCTTAATAATTATGATGTCATGATGTGGTGTAATCATTATACTTGTTAAAAAGAAAGAAAAGAAAATATTTATTTTTGTAAAAGAATAAACATTTATACATGGGTTTCTTGCCCATGGTTTTGGTCCTAGGTTGTGCAATCATTGAGTGATTTAGAGAGTCAAAGTTAATGTCATAATGTGAAACCCCTATAAGGGCTCCAGTATTAATGTAAAGAAAAATACTTATCCCATAAAGACTGTCCAAGAGATCAGGTCAGCTAGCCCTAAGGGTCGACCTAGAAGAGACTTGAGGACCCACTCAAATGGCTATATATTGAAGATGAATTCATCCTCCAAACACAAACTTGTGCATTCGACTTACTAAAGCAGATCTGAGGCAAAACAAAAGTTTGAAAAGGAGGAAGAAGGAAAACAAATCTGGAAGATTGTTTTGGTCTTGGATTTTCGGTTTATCTCTCTTTGGTAGCCGATTTCTCTCTAGAAAGTCAAATTGCCTCAGTTCCAAATTTGTGATGTAAGGAACATATTTTGTTTGGGTGGCTGGCCTGGTCTCTTGGTGGATGGTCTGGTGTCTTGGGCTTGGAAGTATTCATTGAAAATTCTATAAGGAGTTCTATGAGTTTTTCCCTTTTGGATGGGTTTTACCTTGGCTTGGAGCCTATTTCCTATGTCTCTCCTTATTTGCATTGTCATTTTCTTGTTGCCATTTATTTTGATGATGAAAATAAATAACAACGATGATGATGAAATAATAATATATCTCAAATAAATGTCAGTGTTAAAGAGAAATCATGTCATAAAATAACCCTAATTTACGCTCTAGATTTCTCAACAATTACATCATACAAATATATGACAATACAGTCCATGAGCTCGATTGAACAAACAAAATCTCTTTCATCCGTCTACAATTTTTTTCACCTATTTCCTTCAAACAAAATAAAGCAGTTAAGGACTATTCCACTTATAGATATGCCAAAATTAGTCTAACAAGTAGCAAAATTTACTCAACATATTGATTCCATTTCTTTAGTCATTTGAAGTGATCTCCCCTTTATTTATCCTGGTTCTAACAGAGTCCTGAAGATTTAGAAGACATTCTTATTAAATCAATGAAGCTTGGGGCTTTATGGAAGTTGGAATTTCGTTCTTTGTGGTCTTTCCTACCTCATGTCAAAGGGGGGGAGGGACCTGAATGTTTCTTTAACACTTCTTAAAAGGATGGAGAGGAGGAAATGTTACCTTATTTTCAAATGCAAAATCAACTTCCATCTTTCTCTCCCTTTTTCCAAAAGTGGCTTCCTTTTCTGCCCCTAATTCCTTGTAACACCCTCCTCTCACATTTACCCAAGTTAACCAGTCCGTTGGAGTAAACATGTGACTAGAGGCTATTATGATGTGATTCAACACCCAATGTACAGTTAATGAAGTGGAACCATTGAAACAAAGCATTTTGACCTTCCACACATGCTACAAAACCTTCGGGAGCCAACCAACCCTTCCAAGTGACCAACCCCTAAGGCAACTTAAAATTTTACTGGTATGGACCCCTAATTGCTCCCTTGACAAGCAATGCATGCGACTGAGGCCTTGCAGTCACTCCCACAACAAGGACATGCCAACAGCTATGGACTTTTTCAGCTAGTTTTGAGCCAACAACCTTAGATTTTGTGCCACGTTTTAGGGAAAAGACTCATGCCATTGCCCAAAACTTCATGAGACCTTAAAAAATGATAAATGACATTGAAACAAAGGTACTAATGCAAACACTTGATCAATGAATTGACTGGACCCCTACCAGTCATGACACGTATTTCGTCAAACATGTCACAAATATGTAATCTACAGGTCATAACAACAAATCTGAGCATAAGGGTCTCATAATTATTTGAGATTTGTAAAGAAGCATTGTTGCCTTATCACAATAATTGCATTATCATTTATAAGGTCATATATTCATTATTCTTCCATTTGCAAATCAAAACATGATCACAACCATACATCAAGTCTGTCATAAAACATACTCATAACCAACATATAAGCAACAGAAATAACAAGGATATGACAACCATAATAGTCTCATATAAACTAGTATATTTACACATGATATACCAAGGAGAAATACATATTATTAATGAATGCAAAAGACAACTAGGTATGGGACTTCCATGAACCATCCGACTATAGATTGACTAAGCCAAATCTTTCTTTCAACCAATCACCCTTGTTGGGCCTCCAAAATGTCTTCAAAATGTCATACATTTTTACCTTCATCGCCACTATTTCACTCAGATTTCACAACTCTATAACCTTACATTAGCCTCCATTTTCATGTTCATATGTGGTGATATTAGTATTTTCCAAAGTTATTAGTTTCGAGTATTTAGAGTGAATTTATGATTAAAAATTAGAAAAAATAACATGTATTTTCTTATACCTAAAGGTGGAATAAGTTTGGTGACATGTGTAGGTGATTTGGAAGCTTCTAAGACACTCTTATGTGGCCTCCAAGGTTCAATTTCGAATTCTCTTCAAGATTGAAAGAAGATTTGGGATAGGATTCAAACATATCTCATGGGAGAAAATATTTCAATAAAGGATTATTCAAAGAGATTTGAGGAGATAATCATTCAAACCCATTCCAAGGAGAAGATCATGAGGACATGGATATCACATACAAGATTTGTGTGAGGATTTGGAGGGATCACATTTTGTAATTATGAAAATTGGTTGAGAGAAGAGTGGAGTTGTATTTATGAGTTGCTTGTCTCCTTTTCAAAGCAACTCATGTATAAATATGAGTGCTTTCTCTCTTTATTTGAGTATATAGGTTATGGTTGGAGAGGCTTGTAAGTCATTGTGATGTAATAGATTGATATTTCTTTATTGTCAATGTGAGCTCACAAGTGTTTGTTTTTGCTATTTGTTATTTATTCTTTGTTGATTTTCACATGTTGTTTTTCTTTTATGCAATTTCATATTTTTAGATTAATTTAATTTATGCAATTCAATTTCAGTTGTGTGCTTCAATTTCAAACATTAGATTAGGTTAATTTGGCTTCAATTCTGCATATATTGTGCATGTGCCTCGTAAGTCTACAAAATCCTCGAGTTCACAATTAATGATTGGGAAATTATTAAACGACAACATTTTCACCCAACATTTTGGCATTGTTGTCGGGGAGGCACGATGAATTGAAGTTTAGTTTAATTTTCCGCAAAGAGTGATTTCATTTCCTAGATTTGATTTGATTGTCATTAAATTGCTTTCTTACCAACTATCCTAGTTTGCTTACTTGACAATTAAGTCACTAGTTGTTATTTACGGCTTTCTAGATTATCATAGTTTGGTTGAGTTTTCTTTCTTGATAACGCAAGTGTGTTTACTTTTTCTGAAAAGTGTGATTTTCGGTTTTTTGCAAGAGTAGGTTCATGCAACTAGTTTATTTTCATTTAGTTTTACATTCAGATTTTAGTTTTGGGTGTTGTAAGAACCCATCTCCCACTAATCCATATGTGTATAAGTAAGATGATTTAACGATGAGTATATGTTTGGAAGCTCACTCAGGTCCTAGCAAAAGCCAGGATCTCCTCTTCCCAAAAACAGGAGATCTTGACAACAGAAAAAGCTTAACTACTCTTTCAGAAGAAAATAACGAACCAACATTCAAAGAATCGTGTACATTTTATGGGGAACAATTATTCAAACAGGAAATTGAGGAGGACAAAGAGAAATTGCATCATGATCTAAATCAGAGTGGAAATCACGCCTATGAAAACCTTATCGAAAGATGGTTTTGATGGTTTCAAGCAAATACCAGGTTAGATCAATTTCGTTTTTGTTTTGATTTCGCTAAATCACAGTCACAACAATTAAATTCAATCATTATTATATATTTTCATTTTAAATTCATGAAATTGGAAATGAATATATTTTTATTACTATTTTTTTCTAAGTAAGGTTAATCTATTAATATGATACAAAAAAAAAGTAATTACAATGATTCTTGGCCACAAAGAAACCCAGCCTCAATCAACACGCATCCATGATAGTTGTCTGAGACTGCCCCAACAAAGGGGAAACCAGTCCAAAGATATGTCCAGAATATATCCAAAAATTAACCCACAGTTTATCCTTACTAGACCAACCAACCAAAACCAACAGTTTATCCTGAATAGACCACCAGACCAACAGATTATCTTGAGGACACATAAGACTAGACAAAACTAAACCAAGAACTAGAAGAAATGCCACCTGGTAGACATGACACGTGGCGCTAAGTCTTCTGGAGCAAGCTCCTCCACAATTAGACACACCTAGTCATCTGGGTTGTCCGACTCGCCACATCCCAATGCCTGATGGCCTTCCTTCATGTTGCCAGCCTCAACCTGTGGGCCCGACGTGTCATCCAGACGGCTCTCCAAGGCTTGCATGTCACTGTGAACGCCCATCTCAACATGCGAACTGCCAACAATGGCTTTACTGTGCCTTCTGTTCCGACCTCCATCAACTGCATGCTCGTCATTGTTGCCCCTGTTCTGCTCGGGCCAGCTCTGTTCGCCTCCTCCGTAGAAATGATCATGGGAATATGCTGCTTAGTCTCTTCTATAATGGAAATTGAGATAGTGGCTACAATAATCAGGCGGTTGAAACAGCTGTGAAACTGAAACTGTGTTGCGTGAGGAACAGGATGAAGAGGCAGAGGAAAGGTTGCAGTGCGAACAATTGTAGTTTCACGTCTTGAGCTGTGGAGGCTGGCTCTGCCTCTGCCACTTCTTGTATCGAGATACTGACCTGCAAAACTGTGCTGGTGGGGATTTTCGGCAGAGGAGGCAGGGGAAGCAGAGTCATGATTATGTAAAGCAGGGGAACGTGAACTTCCGCCTCGCGTGCCACCACGTTGACTGCGCATACGGTGGTGGACCATGGTGGATATGGGAACAGGTAGAGAGTCAGTTGGAGCAGACGAGGAATTGATAGAAGAGCTTTGCGCGGAAATTACAGAGGGCTAGAGGTCATGAGCCGAATTGCAGAGGTTTTTGTGGGAATGGTGGAAGCCATTACCCAAATCAATGCAGCTCACAAGCCAACATCTGCGCCCAGTGCTGGTGCACTCAGTCGGCTCTCCCGCCTACGGAGGGCATAAATAGTGAATCAGGGGCAGAATAACAGGAAAGTTCTTCGGCTCCATGGTTAAGTGGGTAATGGCCTTGCCTCGACTTGAGCAAGCATATGACTCCTGCAAGGTGCCATGAATGCCATTCATGGTGACCTTGGAAAGGTTTCAAAGGGCCATGTGGTCGCCCCATCAGCCATCGCCCCATCTCATCAGCTTAATTATCGTAATTAACATCTGCATCCAGGGATATTTTTATTACTATTGCATGAATGGTTACACTGAAAATTTAATTACACATAATAATTTGCAATTTCCAATTAGCATAGAGTAGGTAGAATGTTATTTTTTTTCAATTTCGAATAAGTATGCTCTCCTCCCACGTCTTTACAAGATCTTGAGGATAAGAAAGTAGGATGTCTATAAACGTTTTCAGGAATGAATAAATCAAGGGTTTGCAATATGCTTAATCAATTTCACCTGCAAATCAGTTTGTTTCCATTTGTTATTATTTTTATTTTTTTTTCATCCTAAATCAATAAACTTTCTAGTTTGTTTTAGGGATAGAATAAAATTTAATTTCTTTCTAAATTTTAGTTTTTAATAAAATACAAAATAAAATAAAAAAAAGTATTTGTTTAACTACAACCGAAAAAGAGGGTCGTGTTCCAGCTTCGACAGTTTATTCCTTGAACCGGGCGAGAAAATTTTCTTACTTCATTGGCATCACAACTTGTTACCTAAAATGGAAGTGTGGCCCTATTCCTTCCCATCATTCATACATGTTGATTGTATCTATCTCTAGGTATCTCCTCCTTATGCATGGATATCTCTAGGTTCTACCAAATAGAATATATTGGGTATGTTCTTCCAAATATCAGACAAATCTCACTAATATCCCAATCATCTGATAGGAAAGAGGCACGGACAACGCTCGTATTGATTTCTCAGGCAGGACAATGCCTATACATTTCTCCTTTCTCGTATTAGTTTAGTAAGGCAGCCTACCCAACCCAATTGATACGTTCCTTCCCCAAAGTATCTCGACCACTCTCCAAAATAACACAGATTGACCCCTTCATATATGGACTACCTTACCACTATCTTATCAGTTTGATAACGGTATTTAAGAATGAAATCAAGGAAGAGGATTCTAATGTCAGATATTTGCCAGAAATTGTGTGTATTTTCTAACTTTAGCAAGAACAAAATCCTCAAAAATCCATGAGGAAAATCAAGCTTATGCTTGCAAAATATGGAAAATATCGCGCCAAGATTTGGATTGCTCCTATGATGACAGCGTAGAGAACTTACCAACAAATCTGTGGTGAATTGTCAATGATTATGCAATGAAAATGGAAAATGTCAAAGATTATAATAATGTCGATGCTTATCGTTTTGCTTCCATGGACTGTGTGGATTTATTTCTATGTGCTTGATTTGATTGCTCTCTAGAATATTGTAGCTCTGATAGTGTGTGATTCATTCTCGTCTCATCGGCTAACGCACGGTAATGTCATTCAGAATTCCTTGTAACTTGTATGACTTCTTATATTCGGCTAATGGTATTATTCATCATTCTCCTAAAAGGACATTCATTCATCTATCTCTTCCCTGTCAACCTCGACGACTAAAATGACGCGAAAGATCAAGAGGACGAGTTTTGGATACTAATATAATACACTCGGTTCAACTTCAACGCCTACTGTATTGAACAGATATGCATGTCAAGATGCATAATGCATGGTGTTGGGTGCTTTTCATTCAGTCGCATTGAAATTTCCCCTCATCTAAAGATTGATGGAAAATAAGAGTGCAAATGCTTATAAATAGCCTCTAAAAGCGAATCCTTGTGAGAAATATCACAATGATAAGGGTTGTGAATATTCATGCATGGCCTCTGCTTCTGCTCATCATGTTAATGATGTGCAGCTTATCCTCTTCTCAGGCAATGACAACACCCTTCATTGCTAAAAGTAGGGTTTCACTCTCATCACATATCGATAGAGGACTCGAAACAATGAGAACACTGATGCCCAGGCTCTTACCAAGGGGACACCTATATGGTGCCCACCAGAGAATGTAGTTGAAGGGGTAGACCAACACCGTTGCCATCTGGTTAAATGGCTAGCATAGTTCTTGTTCACCGAGTTTGATTGGGATCTCTTTACCGCATCGTCCCTTCTTTTGGTGGTGAAACTGCTACCACTGGGTCTCAATCTAGATATATAACAGCCTTAGGTATAGAACATTTTTATGGATCCACATAATGCACATACATAACCGCTTAAGCTAGAGTGATTCTTTCTCTCCTCACAAATAGCCTTTGCACTTGTTGCCTTTCCCATTGCTCCAGCTACCTATGCTTATCTCTCTATTACTGATGCTCATGCTTATGATTTAATTTAACGTACTCCTACAACCAAGGGCGTTGGAGAATTCAAGGTTAATAAAATAAGGACCCTACATTTCATCCATTTCATGACCTTAATACTCAATTTCTAGATATCAAAGACCTTATCAATTTCTGATTCAGAAACGCAAAAGACAGGGAGTGTTATTCCGTGGAAGCACTTCGTAAGATATAAATTGCTTTCTGAATTTTGAAATGGCTGGAAATCAATGGTTTGCTACGACAATGGTGGAGGGATGAAGCATTATAGAATTAGTGGTAGTGCTGATACCTTTAAAGGGAAAAGCTATGGAGTCATTCAATCAAAACAAGGCTTTTATATCAGGAAAAGGGATATATCAAACAGGATTTCCAATGCTATGCACGGAGTCCTTAGTCTTCGAAAGAAAACACATATCGAAGACTGTGGTGCTTAAGCAGTTAAGATCTCTAGAGAAGAAAAAATTAAAAGAATCCACAATAATGGTTGTCGTGAGGAGCAATTACTAGGGTGACATTGAAAATCTAACATTTAGATGGTAATTTCCTGGTGGAATTCTAACAGGCTCAAAGAAATTAAAGAAGTGTGTTCTCTGAATTCTTTCCAAGGGATTCTAATTCAAGGTGACATAGGCACGAGGTGAAACTTTCCCTGCTTTTTAATATCATCTTTGTCTGGAAATCATCGTTACTGAACACAAAAGAGCCTCTTCATGGCTACGCAATAATATTATTTTCTTCCCTAAACATCACGCGCTATTTTTCAGACCAATCATTGAAAACTAGAAACCTTGGTTATGCTCAAATAATTGCAATTCGATGTATTTTTTTAACCACTTTGCAAAACCATATCCCTCGCAAGCTTCCACAAAACCGATGCCAAATGCATTATTGATTGCCAAAAAGATTCTATAAATTACACTGTTTGAGTTTTTTGCATTTTAAACAATGATTATTACATAAAAATGGTAGATCCTCAAGGAGATTAATGTGCAATCACGCTTTAAAAATGATTAGTCGATGGCAAATGTATTCATTGATTGATTGTTTTAATTTTGTGCTTGAGATTTTTGTTAATGGTTTTCTTTGTTCCATAAACAGTTGTGTGAACAATAGAATAAAATAAAAATCAAAACAATTAAAAAAAAATATTTCACAAATGGACATTTCATAATTCTTCGAAACGATTTATGCTAATTTGTTTCTTGGAGTTACTTCAAAGGAACTTGCATGCAAAAGCAACAGGTAAGATGTATTTCGTTTTATTTGGTTGCTAGCATTTCTACATTTATGTTTTCAAAAGATCTCACAGTTTTCATGCAGGATTTGTACTCAGCTTTTACAGGTGCATAGACGATCCAAGTTCATGCAGATGTAATCTCCAGAAATCACAATAAAACATGCAACATTGAAAGCTTGAAGGAGTTAATTCTTCATTACACATGTCGTGACATTTTCCGCTACACAGAAACATTTTGCGCCATGATATGTTTACCCACATTTCTCCTTCAAAGCTCATTAGTCACCCAAGTTGGAGTCTACTGATCATTGCCTTATCCATCCCAACTTCATACATGTTTACTTCTCTGATTCACATACGTTTTTGCCTTCTTTTCAGTTCATCTTTTTGCCTTATGAATAAAACCATCCAACTCTCTACATTTCCTTGTTTCCCTTGCCATAAAAATTGTTTGACGTGAGATCTTTTATCTATAGTCCTACCAATCATTTTGGACAAACTCGCGTTGACTGATGTGGGATTCCTAAAGGACCACCTTTCAACAAGTCTTGACCCATCGACGTCAGCACCTTATTTGGGATAAAGACTAGAGTCCTAATTAGTACCTTGAGGCATGTATGCCTTAATGACAAGTTCTCTCACCGACAATCATGGGAATGCATCAATGTCCCTTGATCATTGGATTGTGGAAGTAGCTTGACATCAACTCATCTATTCGCACTTCACAAGATGAACTTGGGTACCTTGGAACACATTGACATTAATGGTGATTTTTCCTCACATTGGTTAAGGGCATTCATTAATGGTCGTAATCCAATGACTTCTCTTCATGCTCGACATCAGCACATTTATTCGCATGACTAGAATTGTACCATCGGGTTTTGTAGCAGGTGAAGACTATATACTTTTCATAACTCCATTAGCAGTTGCAGTAGTATGTTTTCAACCATACGAGAATATCACAGTTCCACTTTCAGACTTCATCTTGATCTATGGTCCAGAAGCAGCAGCAACCACATTTTCTATTATCCAACAGCAAAATCAGCCACATTCTTATTGCATAGTTCATCAACTTTTGAGATCTGCACATTTTGTCCACTTCTTAGGAAAGTGAAGCTATGTTCTTTTCTAGATTTTTATCATATAATTCATTTAATACTAAAATTATATTTTTTGGAAAATACTTCACCATATTCCCTTTCTCGTTTCATAAAAACTAAAATACCTTTAGTTGGGGTGAGGGGATACCAATTCATGTTCATACCTCGTGTTTACATTTCACGATACATATCACATTCATATTTCATCATCACCTTTGATATCATGTGTCATCTTAACCAACATGCTTTTCCAAACAACTACTATTGCATTATGATTCTAAAAGTTATATGTTTTGCAAATGATGATCGAAGGATGAGCACATTAGATGGTTGATTAAATGATTTCAAAAGTTTTTTTTTATGCAACACAAAAATAAGAAAAGTATTGTTACACAAGAACCAATACTAATAAAATTTGGTTGCCACACAAGAACCAACCAATGTAATATGTTGCAATCAAATGTTTTTCAAAAGAACACTTTGCAAAAGGAACAAAGTTATCAAATGATTATGTGAAGTTGAAAGAAGAAGCAATGTCAGCCAAAGTTCATATAAAATTAAGACAATTCAAAAGATAAAAGCATGATTAAAGTAAATCAATGCAATAGATTGCATGAAGACATGCAATAACTTCAGTTGGGGGTTATGTTGCGCCTCCAAAATATCTTCAAAATGTCATACATTTTTACCTTCATCACCACTATTTCACTCACATTTCGCAACTCTATAACCTTATATTAGCTTCCATTTTCATGTTCATATGTGGTGATATTAGTATTTTCCAAAGTTATTAGTTTCAAGTATTCAAAGTGAATTTATGATTAAAAGTTAGAAAAATAACATTTATTTACGTATACCTAAAGGTGGAATAAGTTTGGTGACATGTGTAGGTGATTTGGAAGCTTCTAAGAAACTCTTATATGGCCTCCAAGGTTCAATTTCGAATTCTCTTCAAGATTGAAAGAAGATTTGGATAGGAGTCAAACATATCTCATGGGAGAAAATATTTCAATTAAGGATTATTCAAAGAGATTTGAGGAGAAAATCATTCAAGCCCATTTCAAGGAGAAGATCATGATGATATGGATATCACATCCAATATTTGTGTGGGGATTTGAAGGGATCATATTTTATAATTATGAAAATTGGTTGAGAGAAAAGGGGAGTTGTATTTATGAGTTGCTTATCTCCTTTTCAAAGCAGCTCATGTATAAATATGAGTGCTCTCTCTCTCTATTTGAGTATGTAGGTTATGGTTGGAGAGGATTGTAAGTCATTGTGATGTAATATATTGAGATTTCTTTGTTGTCAATGTGAGCTCACATGTGTTTGTTTTTGCTATTTGTTATTTATTCTTTTTTTATTTTCACATGTTGTTTTTCTTTTATGCAATTTCATATTTCTAGATTAATTTAATTTATGCAATTCAATTTCAGTTGTCTACTGTTATGGCTCTGATACCACTTGTTATAGATATGATCTGAAAATATATGAGAATACAAATATACCCAAGAAATAATAGGATTGAAATGCTTCTTTATTGATCAAATCCTTAAGGTAGGGCAACACCATACATTCACTCCTTAAGGAAGGAGAACACTCCACGAGCCATATGTCTATTCATACAATATTCCTTGAAATTTCTCAATAGGGAGTCTCTAGCCTCTATATAGGCCTCATACATACAATATCATGGGTCATTACCATGGTTCCCTCAATAACATCTATACAATACCATGGGCTTATTATTGCTAACTACTTGTGGTCCCTTACATGATACGGGTTAACCACCTTATTTATTACTATGACCCATCCCATTATTACATTATTCCCTTGGGTACCTCCCTTTGTACCCCATATTTATCCCCTAGGATACTACATTCCACCCCCTTATGTTTTGTCCCCGAAACATGGGAAGAACACAAATAATAAGATCTACTCAAAAGAGTAGTCCATTGGTACCATGCACATGCATCTAGCCATCCAAGAGAAAGGTGAACTCTCGATCTAGCTGGTGCCTCGCTCGCTTGAGATGGAAGTTGATCCTCGTAGCTCTTATGTGTTGATGTATAGTAGGTGGATTGTCACCCCTCTCTATATGCCATACGGGGGTTGTTGTCCTTGTAGCTAATTTGTTGCCATCTTGTTGGTTGTTTCCTTGCTAGGTGATGTGGGTGGTGATATGCTGAAGTTTTAACCAACAGTGTATCTTTCTTTAATTTACCACCTAATGGAGCCTGATTGGTATCTGGTACATGTTGTGGTGCCTGTTGTTGTTTCTTATCTTCCAATATTACTTCAACCATTGAATCCTCATCTAATGTAACATTTTCTGCTTCAACTTCCTTAGACTCTACCTATTTTTCTAGTACCCGGTTTGATGTTTGTGTTTGGTTGTCGACCATCGATGGCTCATCATCTGATATGTCAGTCCTTGGAACATCTTCTACTTCAGCCTCCTTAGACTTTACCTGTCTATTGATAGAAATATCTTGTAATGTAATTTTCTTCTTTTTATATCAGAGCTTCAGGAATTTCCTCTGCACATTAATATTTATAGCACCCACCGATTCCATCCAAGGGTATCCCAAAACAACATCCTCATTAGCCACATCTGAAGCATAAAATCAGAATGCAATACATACTTGTCCATAGAAATCTTCAAACCTTTATAAACTTGAACATCCTCATTATCAATCTGTGTGGTTTCAATGCGTTTTGTTGGAACTTGCAATCTTTTTGCCAAATTAACTCTTATAAGATTTTGCTTGCAACTAGGATTTATAGACACAACAATCTTCTCCTTCTAAATCAATCCATGAACCTGCAATAAGGAGATACTAGTAGGAAATAACCCCACATGTTTCTCATTATCTTATCTTCTGGCATGAGACCATCTATCTAAAAGTAATTTTTCAAATTCTTCATCTGAAAGGTTGTACAACTTCTTTTTGTTAAGTAATTCCCACCATGTGGCCGCCTCATCTTTAAATTCGTTCACTACCCAAAATTATCAATTTTTCCCCATGCTGACTTTTGATTTTTTATGAATTCTTCCATAGTAGGACCATTATCTTTTCCTGTAAAACATAGAACCGCCATGAAGAGGGTTTTGAAAACAAAGTGCTTACTTGGAGAAAATTTGAAATGGCCACAATTCTGTCAATATTGCTTAGAATCCCTATTATGATCTGTTTTCGGAAATGGAACAACCATTCTGCATCTTCCCATGTGGTAGAAATCTCGATCTAGACATTGGAATTTCAGATCCGCACTGCAACGGTCCCGCCGTAGTAAAAAATAAATAAATAAATAAATAAAAAATAAAAAATAAAAAATAAAATGATTTATATCAACGATATCTCCCTCGTCCGGACTCCGATTCGACTGATTTTTTTTTTGAACTTGGGTATTTTTTCACAAACAATTCAAATCTGCAATTAGATTCTATATATTTTGCACCAGAACGTACAAATCTTCTCCACAAACTCACCACCCCGAAAAATGTTTGCAATTTAGCTTATTTTTAAATCAGCAATATCTCCCTCATCTGGACTCCGATACGGCTGAATTTTTTTTCTTTCAAATTGGGTATTTTTTCACCAACAACCCAGATCTGCAATTAGATTCTGCAAATTTTGCACCAAAATGTACAGATCTGATCTGCAAACTCATCGCCCAAAAAAATTCCTACAAAAAAAATAAAATATATATATATATATTCTCCACTTTGCCCAAGAAAGTGCTCTGATACCACTTGTTATAGATCTGATCTGAAAATATATGAGAATATAAATATACCCAAGAAATAATAAGACTGAACTAGATTGAAATGCTTCTTTATTGATCAAACCCTTAAGGTAGGTCAACACCATATATTCACTCCTTAAGGAAGGAGAACGCTCCACAAGCCATCTACCTGTTCATACAATATTCCTTAACATTTCTCAATGGGGAGTCTCTAGCCTCTATATAGGCCTCATACATACAATATCATGGGTCATTACCATGGTTCCCTCAATAACATCTATACAATACCATGGGCTTATTATTGCTAACTACTTGTGGTCCCTTACATGATACGGGTTAACCACCTTATTTATTACTATGGCCCATCCCATTATTACATTATTCCCTTGGGTACCTCCCTTTGTACCCCATATTATCCCCCCTAGGTATACTACATGTACTTCAATTCAAACATTAGATTAGGTTAATTTGGCTTCAAATCTGCGTAAATTATGCATGTGCCTCATAAGTCTACGAAATCCTCGGGTTGACAATTAATGATTGGGAAATTATTAAAAGACAATATTTTCACCTAAAAACCCCCATGCCATATTCCAAGCATGAATGTAGGACTCAAAACCAAGATCCTCATAAGCCTTTTTATTAATGAGGCCTCTATTTTCTTCAATTTTCTATTATTTTCCTTCATTTTCCACCTCACAGACAACTTTTGACCTTTCACCTTCCTCTTCTCCTAATTTCCATTATTTTCATAAATAAAATGTCAATTAATGCCTCATGCCTTTCCAAAGCCTTTACCTTTGCCAATTTCCTTAGCCATAATAAAGCAAATGAACACCCACGCTAAGATGTTTTGTCCAAAAGGTCGGCAGAGGTGGCTGGTTAGTAAAGTCGGACTCGTAAAGACGGTCAGGTTGACTAGTCGCGGGTCTTACACGTTTCCTGGGCCAAGCCTGCTCACCTTTTGATATAACAATAGTGGGATTTTAGGTACGTCTAAAAAAAGGTATGAAGATTGAGAGCGGTTAAGAGCGACCAGGTCTGCATCTGCGAGCCTCGGCTCCCCTCGAGACCCGCCCTTTGCGAGCTCTAAACCTGCGATCCTCCTGGCTTTTTGCTGCTCCTGCAACCTGTGGACCTTCCAGCTTCAGATCTGATCGGATCCAAGATAGCCAGTCGACCTTCTAGCTAGGGTGTGGCCTTTGCTGCGCTGCCCTTGTGGTGGATGACACCAAGCCTGATGGAGACTCAGGGCCAAGATCCGCCCTTCGGTTCTGCCGTAGATGCATTTAATCAGCTCCTGGTAGGTTTGCCTCCGAAAAAAGAAATGATGTCTCCAAATTCGTCAAGAAACTGGATGAAATTCCAGAGATCTCTTTGCCTCTAGAGACCCCCATGCAAGTGCTTTTGTCGCTGGTGGATCAGGGACTTATTGGCCAATTCACGGGACTTTGGCCCTCCCTCAAAACTACAGAGCAATGGGTTAACAGGAACTGGGCGCCCCTGATCAGTCAAAGTGTTACCTCTTACTTTCTAAGGCGAGGGTATTTTCTTTTCAAATTTACCTCCAGAGAAGACAAAGACCTGATATTTTGAAATGGACCGTATTTCATGAGTCCTCAGGGTCTCTACCTGAACAAATGGACCCCGGATTTTGACCCGGCGATAGATGTTCCCAAGGCTGTTCCAGTATGGGTTCCTCTCCCAAATCTTCCAGTTCACTGTTGGAACTAGGACTCCTTGAAACACATTGGCAACTCCCTTGGGAAATTCATAGATCGGGCAAGTAACAAGGATCAGTACGATTGTGCCAGGATCTGTGTGGAGGTAGATCTAGAGGAGGGTTTACTAGAAGCAATCAAAATCAAAGTCGGCAGCTGGTCCCATGTGCAGATCTTGGATTATGAACAGCGGCCATTCAAATGCACGAAATGCCACATGTATGGGCACTTCGCTAGAAACTGCCCGACTAACCCAGAGTCAAAGAAAAGAAATGAAGAGGGCTGGAATCAAGTAAGACGAGCTAGAGCCAACCACAAGGGGCAGAAACAGGGTGGACCATCAGGCAAAGGCAATCTTCAGGTTAATGCCCAGAGGTCCCCTACCAAAAAGGCGCAAGAAAACAAATTTGATCTTCTAAGCCAACCAACAGAAGACACTCCAGAGGTAGAGATCCAAAAGCCAGAATCCTCAAGGAAAAGCACACCTCCAGCTTCCCCCAAAGAAGTTGAAAACCCCAAAGACACGTCCCAGAGGACGAGGAAGAAGAGCAAGAAACCGAGGAGTCAGAAGAAGAAGGAGAAATAGGAGATTCCCAAACCTCGGTAAGAAGGTCTGCAAGAGGTCGCAAAACAAATAAAGAAAAAAGAGAGCAGCAGACCTACAAAGATAAGTTACAGGGCAACCAACCAACTCTGGAAAAACTCCTAGCCTCAAAGCCCAAAATGTTGAAAAACCAGCCCCAAGGCTCCAAGGGAGCCCAGCAGAAACACAAATAATGAAGGCCATCTCCTGGAATTGCAGAGGTATGCGGAGCAAAGTCAAGGAAGAAGCCATAAGAAATCTAATAAGAACAGAAGCCCCAGACATACTTCTCATCCAGGAGACCAAACTGGAAGACAAACTCTTCCTGCAAACAAGCAAAAATTTGTGGCCTAAAAGCGAAGCAAGAGAAATTTCAGCCAGGGGTGCATCAGGAGGGATTGGTACACTATGGAACTCCAATAAATATGCACTCACCTTTGAAGTAAGCAACACTCATTGGTTGCTACTAAAATTGCAGAATATCGACACAAAGGAAATTATCACTCTCATCAATGTATATTCTCCAGTCAATATCAGGGAGAAAAAGGATTGTTGGGATACTATAAAACGACAGGCATATCTGATAAATCTGGAAAATACAATCATCATTAAAGACCTCAATCTCACACTCCACTCATCTGAGAAGAGGGGAGGAAGCACAGTCCGAGATCCAGCAAGAGAATGGGCGGAGGATCTTCTACAAGATTGGGACTTGCTGGACATCAAGCTCTCAACAGGTAAGTTCTCATGGTCTAACAAAAGAGTAGGACCTGGACATATTGTTGCCATGCTAGATAGATTTTTCATTCAAAGCTCTTTCCTGCTATTTGGTTTAGAACCCAGAATGCACATTCTTCCTAGCAGCATCTCGAATCATAAGCCGATAAAGCTAGAGCTTCTTGCCCACCTAGATCTGGGCCCCATCCCCTTCCGATTTAGTCCCCTCTGGGTAAAGGAGCCCCTTTTCATGCAAACAATCAAAGATTGTTGGAGTCAGCCTGTTAAAGGCTCACCCTTCTTCATTTGGGAGGAAAAGCTCAGAACGGTAAAAGGAGTCTTGAAACGTTGTGCAAAAACCCTTCCCAATCCTGCAACAGAAAGGAAAGTCATCAAATCATCTCTTGCCTCTCACCAAACTCGCATGGAGAGTGCCATAATCATAGAGGAGATGATAAACCAAGAATCCCAACTGCAGCAGAGCTATCATAAGGCCTGCTTAGCCGAAGAAGAATATTGGAGATTAAAATCGCGAAATCTGTGGCTTAAAGCAGGGGATAGGAATACGGGTTTCTTTCATAAGCAAGCCCAGGCTAGGAAATGCTTTAACACTATTTCTGAGATCAAGGAAGACAATGATACGCACAAGGAATTTGCAGACCTCAAGAAAGCAGCCTTCTTACATTTCCAAAACTTATACGGTGATGATCAGGAGTCGCTCCAGCACCAAGAGCTGCTAGACATCATCCCTCAAGCAATCTCTTCTCGTATGAACAGGATTCTAGAGGCCAAAATCACTAAAGAGGAAGTTAAAAAAGCCATCTTTGACATGGATCCGGACAAGGCCCCGGGGCCAGATGGCTTCTCTGCCAGGTTTCTACAAGTTTGTTGGCTGATTGTTGAAAAGGACTTTCTCAAAATGGTACAAAAGTCTCAAAATTCCTAGAAAATAGGAGGCAGCACAAACTCTGCTTTCTTAGCTCTCATACCAAAGGAAAAAGGCGCCAACAATTTTAGCAGATTTCGTGCGATCTCATTATGCAACACTGGGTACAAATTAATTACCAAGGTCATTGCAAACAGGCTGAAGCCCATCCTACCAAGAATTATTTCGGAAAATCAAGGAGGCTTTATCTAGGGAAGGCAAATCGTGGACAACTTCACACTCGTTCAAGAGGCAATACATTCAAGTCTTCTCTGAAAGGAACAAGGTATGGTGATCAAACTCGATTTAGCAAATTCCTTTGCTCAAGTCAATCATAGATTTCTTTTAAAAGTCATGTGTAAATATGGGTTTGGAGCAAATTTTATAAAGTGGGTCCAGGCCTGTATCTTAGAGCCTTGGATTGCCCCCCTTGTAAACGGAAGAGCCACTGAATTTTTCAAAGCCTCAAGAGGCCTTAGGCAAGGATTCCCCCTGTCCCCTCTACTCTTTGTCATCCAAGCCTCTGTTTTTAGCTTTCTGTTAGATAAAAAGATGCAAGATCAAGAAATCAATGGTCTGAGTATAGCTAGAGGGGTCAAAAGCATAAACCATGCCTTATTTACGGACGATACCCTGCTATTAGGTAGTGCCACCCTCTCCTCTGCCTCTAAGTTTAAAGTTGCCCTGGATGTCTCCATCAAGGCCTCTGGCAGCTCCCTTAACAAGAATAAATGCCACATTTACAGCTGGAATACCTTGCTCAGGATTCTCTCTGCCATCTCTAGATGTCTGGATTTTGCTGCCACATCCTCCTCGACCTCATTCAAATATCTGGGCTTCCCTGTCTTTCATAAAAAGCTCTCAGTAAAAGACTGGCAACCTCAACTTGAAAGATTCAAGTCTAGGATCCAATCCTGGGGCTGCCGCTAGCTCAACGCTGCTGGCAAGTCAATCCTTATAAAATATGTGCTCTCCAGCCTCCCAATTTTCCAATTTGCAGGACTTCTTGTTCCAATAACCATTCTTAACAAGATGGATGAGTTTATGCGTAGGTTTTTTTGGAAGGGCAGAAAATAAAACGAAAGGCAAATCCCTCTCATCAACTGGGAAACTATTGCCAAGCCGATGTGGGAAGGCGGATTGAATTTCAAAAACATATGTCACCGGAACGTGGCTTTGGCAGCAAAGACCATCTGGAGGATCATTGTGCCCAAACCTGGATGGGCTCAGCTCGCTCTATGGAAAAAGTAATTCAGGGGATCTTGGTTAAGATGTCTAGAGAATGAAATTCAAGTACAGAACTCACCATTCCTCAAGCTATACGCTAAAGCAGGTCCTCTAATCAGAACGCACTCATTCTGTATCCCTGGGAATGGTAGGAGGATTAACATATGGTCTGATATAATAATGAATATGGAGTCTATTGAAAACAGAACCTCCATCAGTGAACTGCGTACTTGGATGGACAGCAACGGGTTGTGCACTTTTTGGGACATATCACTATGGCACGATGCGTCTTGGGTAGGCTGGAGAAGCGTCAAAGTGCCGGACCACCTGCGCAATGAATGGATCACGCTGCAAGAGCATCTCCACGGCCTAGCCCCCACACAGATGAGAAAAAAGGATCAGAAGGGATGGGGATCGATTGACAAAGGGTACACAGTTTCCATGGGGTACAGAAAACTAAATGAGAGACCCCACGTTCCTCCCAATCCAACACCTTGGCAAGGAGTTTGGCGCACTCCATCATGGCCCAAGATCAATTTTTTTGCTTGGCAACTCTGTCATGAAAGAATTCTTACATACGATATTCTGCAAAGGAAAAGATTTCATGGACCATCTATATGCTCATTGTGCAAAGAAAACTCTCAGACAGCTGTTCATTTAATTCTTGAATGCAATTTCTCCAAACGAATCTGGCTCTCTTTTGTTCAGAATCTGAACTCCAACTTCTTATTGCCTAATTCCATTGTGGAGTTGTTCTCCAATTGGACAGCCAGATACCCGGGTCCGCCTCCAAAAAATCAGGTAGTTAAAATAGCATGGGCCATTCTACTAAAGGCTATCTGCTGGCAAATTTGGCTTGAACGTAATAGAAGAATCTTCAGGTGCACAAAACAAAACAACAAGGTTTTAGAGAGCAAAGTTAAAAGCCAAATCAAGGAATGCCTAGCTGACATTAAATATGATTCAAACCTCAGCCAACAATACATTTCCTGGGGTTCTTTCTTTGGCTTGCAATTCCAACCAGCAGATAGAACTGCCCTATCTAACAAAAATTGGCAAATAAGAAAATCTGAAGATGACTTTCAAGAATGGCTCAAATCGCTTTCAAGGCATTCCCTCTTCTTTGATGGGGCAGCAAAGGGAAACCCGAGCAAAGCAGGTGCAAGAGGGGTCATAGTGAATCCAAATGGGGAAATAATTCATTCCTTCGCGTGGGGGCTTGGATATACAACCAGCATTCAAGCTGAGGCTCTAGCTCTATATCAAGGCCTCAAGTTCCTCCAAGACATAAATATCTAAGCAGCTAATGTAATCGATGACTCACAAATTATAATAGATGCAATGATATCAAACTCCCCAGTGACGGATCTCAAGCTTGTAAGACCGATATCTAGAATCAAGGGCCTTGGAAAACGCTTCCAGAACTTAAACTACTTTCATGTGCTGAGAGCCCTTAATAAAGAGGCGGACAAAGAGGCCAATAAAGCTACTCTCCTCTCAACAGGGATCAAGCAGAAAGACAAAGAAGAATCATGGGATCCCATCCCTTAATCTGAATGTTGCAATGTTTTACTGCCTGCTCTTAAAGCAATTTGTCTGTATCTCCAAGTGGGGGAAAATTTCAGGAATTAAAAACATAGACACTATATCAAGGAAGAACTTTGTAAGAATTAGAGGCATTCTCACTCACAGAAGTGATTCA
Organism: Pinus taeda; assembly: GCA_000404065.3. NCBI lineage: Eukaryota > Viridiplantae > Streptophyta > Pinopsida > Pinales > Pinaceae > Pinus > Pinus taeda. The sequence continues at coordinate 77,403 of APFE031492220.1, read as the reverse complement.
CACCAAGACATAGAAGTCCTCTATGTAATCAGTTTTCCGGCATTTAGCCGAAGAGGAATATAATCATCCCATACCCGTTTTCGTAAAAAAAAAAAAAAAAAGATGTTTTGTCCAACATTCAACTTGGAATATGTGTCCCCTGACCTTGGTCTTATATATTTTTTTTACATTAATTTTTTACCAGGGTTGTTACAAAACCCTCAACCTTGGGGGAACACTGTCCTCAGTGTTCAATGACACCTATAACTAGCAAGGCCACTAAAAACAAAACATATTTCCCATGGAACTTTATAACATGGCTCGTTGTAGTATTTACAATGACCACTACTGAAGATATGACAAACATATCGCTTACTAGAGCTTTATAACATGGCTCATTACGATATTTACAATAACAACCACATATACTTATGTACATTTGCTTCAACCAACAAATAACCATACTGTTTATGGATCTTTATAAAACCAACTCAATACATTATTTACAATGATATACACATATGTACATTTGCTCTAACCATCAAATAAAAGGAGACAATGCTTGCATCTGCAACAATGGAATCTAAAGGATGACACCTCCACCCTCAAAGTAATACCAGGATACACCTCCTTCCGAGGAAGTCCATAATCCATTATCAAATTCAATTCTACATCCAATGTCCAACGCTATAATCCTGCGCCACTTGTCTTCTCAATGAACAATTATTGACTCATTGTTTCAAGGCACACTCCAATGTGCACCTGATTCCATTCGGCAATGTTAGTTACCAAAACAAATCCATCCCCGACGTTCCCTTCTTTTATGCACAGTCCCCCGAGCAATACGGTCACCCCCTTCAATGCAGTCAATCACCTTCCAAGTGCCCCATCATCCCCTATCCTGGGTGATCCATCCCTTGGCAAGTTTTCTTCGCATCGGAAGATACAAAAACCAAGGCATATCCTTGCCTCAAAACCATCATACCAGTCATAGCATTCTCATGGTAATCAATGGGCACTATTGGGTACCAATGTCCCACAATGGCCTTGCTCCTAAGGTGTTTTACCAACATATTGTTTGCTATTCCAATTCCTTTCACTGTTACTACTAACATTCTCTGATAACAAATTACAATCACCCAAACAGGGCATTCCCATGATTTCCCGTACCAAGCACATAATTTCCATTAGATTCAAAATAAGTTGAAATAAATTCACGTCATACCTCATTAGTAGCTCGTCAATGAGGTACACTTTCAATTTTGTTCATTTCCTATCACAACAAGTCAAACTAGTTGTTTGAGCAAATCATCATGTATAAACATATCACATCTGGTTAGTTCAAAATGCAACCATCATACTCAAAATCATAGATCACATGTAACTATCATAAATCAGAGTCATAGATCACATGCATAATAAAACTAAAATAAAATATTGATACTTATCCTTTAATCAGTCCTTAGCTTCTACCTTTGTCCTTTTCGTACTCACACCGGATTAGTTGTCAGACTCGACAAACACCCAGTGCCTTATCTTTAACCACATACAGATACACATAGTGTGCATCACACACATACAACTACACATGACATACAACACTATACAATGCATGCACCCACATCTGGCATATAACCCATACACATACACCTGACGTACAACACAACACATACACTTGCATCTGGCATACGACACAACACATACACCTACGCCCGGTGTACACCACAACACATACACCTACATCTAGCGTACAACACAACGCATACACCTGCACTCGGTGTACAACACAATACAAGACATACACCTACATCCAGTGTACAACACAACACAATACATACACCTACACCCGATGTACAACACAATACATATACATATACATACACAAAGTACAACACCACGAATACACATGTCACAATACCACGACTATGCAATGCACATAAACAGTACCAGATATACACAAAACAACATGTACAACATTCCCACAATACCACATGTGCACAACACCACATGTATGACACACACACATAATACCACATGTACAACATGTACACAGCACCACCTGCACAACATGTACACAACACCACCTGCACAATGTGTACACAACCCACATGTACACAACACCACCTGCATAATGTGTCCACAACAACACATGCACGACATGTACACAACACCACCTACACACAACACCCCATGTACAACACTTACACGACACTGCATCTACACATCACCACATGTACAATCATACACACAACACGACATATGCATAGAACCATATGTACAACATGCACACCACGCCATATGTACACAACATTACATATGTAACATGCATAAATCACCATATGTACACAACATCACATATCCAACAAGCGCACAACACCGCATATCCAACACGCACACAACACCATTTGTACATAGCACTGCATAAACAACATGTACACAACACTGCATATACAAGATGTACATATCACCATATGTACACAACACCGCATGTACACAACATCACATGTACAACCTGTACAACACATATATAACAATAGTATTGCACATCCATAAACCATACACTTACTCTACCAAGCAACCTTGCTGCTAGTGTCTTTCCATTATTCATGCATGTTTCAACATGTTGTCGATCAACTACTTCCATTCCGTTGATGTATCCCTCAAAATTACCTATCCATAACATAAACACATGGATAGTACAGGCATATAATATCAATTCATATCCACATGATATTGACCTTGTAGATCTGTCACAGTTACTCTTCCCACTTGATTCCTTATAAACCAGGAACCTCTTAATTCCATTCACTTGCATAAGCAATCATTCCTCCACAACAATGACCCCTGAAAACCCTGTCAGACAGTGACATAGATACATACATATATATTTAGAAGCATTAGCATAAAATAATCATGATTTTATCAGATAACGACATACATACACATATATACATGTGAACACTAGCATAAAAGAATCCTAATGACATCAACAGTCAATGACATACATGCTTACATACATGCATACATATATGCATATATAAACATCAACACAATCATAGCCACAACACAATTACCATATTTCGTGAGGTCTAAGTTAAGAGAATTCCTTTTATCCGTGCACAACATGCATAACATTGAAAGCAACATTTCCCAACATAGCCGAGGCATTTGTCCCTCAGATCCGTTAACTTTACCTTTCCTTATGACTGACCTGCCACCGTCCATTATCCCAGTGGACCCAACCAACTCAACTGGTGGTCATACTCTTGCCTTCAGATGTCCTTACACATGCATCGAGCTTCATTCGGGCCTTACATCACCCATTGGGTTTCATTCAACTCTTCCCAAGCTCCATTAACTTTCCTCTTTCCCAACCAATTCCCAAGACCCTCAAAATATAAAAGGCAAGAACAAGAAATAAACCAGAAGAAAACCATGAAAACAAATAGCAATATGACACCGCAAACAAAGTAGAAAGGCATTGAAGACATAAACAAAGCCACAAATCAAGCGCAACAAATCACAAAAGACCAAAAGGACAAGACTAGCAACAAATACCACAACTTAATCCCCGTGGTTCCCAATTCTTCCAAAGGAAATCTCAACCCAAGCCTTCTTCAAGATTTCATGGCAGTCCCTTTTGCCATGCAATCCCTGCATCATACTGCCATAAACACACAAATTTCAGTGTATAAATAAACATAACAATGTACCAATTATCTTATCTTGTTGTTTCAGGCACGTTGCCTTGTAAATGAACACATCCATCCCATCTCTCAAGGGACTCCAATTCCTTGATGAATCCAGCTATAACTAGACACCATCTGTTAGTTATATAAACAAATCAACTATTACTTTGTCATGCTACTACCAAGCATCTACAATTGTTCACACATGTGAGTCCACATTCCAAAGATCAAGACATCATGTATATTAATTTGAAATCGACCTTTACCAAGTCTAACAACCATGTCATAACCAACAGTCAACTCACATTGATCGGCCAATACATAATGCTACAACTACCATCTACTCACACTGAAGTACATATAAGTTGTCTCAACACATATGTGTTAGTACAACCATCTTACAGCAAGATCATTTCTTCATGCAATCTTACAGACACATACTCATATCATGTAATTAATCAAACATTCAAACAAACTATAAACGTACCATGTTAGATAAATCAACTAGACGACGTAATAAACACTAAACACTCAAACACCAAATAGACGACATAATCAAACAGTCGAGCACCAAGTATACAATATAAGCAAACTCATAACTTAATGTATCCTAGAGGAGGTTATCTTGTATGCCCAATCAATCTAGATTAGCATGATATAACTTCATAACATATCAAGTCAAAATTTTATATGGTCATGATACCCATAACAGTAACTAACTAACGTGTTCACATAATAACTCAAACAATTGACATTCGTGCATAACAGTCACAGATGCACAGTCAGTCTAGATTCGTACAACATAATATCACAAATATGTCAGCTAATACATGAATACCATAACCATGACCATATGTGCAAGCCAATCCAGATCGACACGATACATATAACATCAAGATCTTAAATGCAATAACCCTAATCATCAAGTTAACTAACATACAATAACAACAAGTTAACATATAACATAATAGTCAAGTTAACTAACATAAAACAACAACAATTTACTACCGTGCATGACTATCCGACAAACGTGCATATGACCACATTGATTCACTATCATCTATCATGCATGTAACTGCAACAACCATAGACTAACAGACATGTACATGACCCTAATGCTTATAACAACCATTAACCAACATACTTGCATGCCCAACATACAAACTTGTATGATGCTCTGTTCTTACCCCAATGTCCAGTGTTGTAACCTCACTCTAATGATTTGCATCTCCTGCTCTATCTCAACTAACACATCAGCATCATAACATACCAACGACATCATGACAACTTAAAATGCCTACAATGACCTCATGCATGACAGCTAAATGCATGCATAACAACATATAAACACTGCCATGTATAACAAATGCATATACAACTGACATGATCCGGATTTAAACAGGAACGCAACAAAATACAGAGATAACAATATACACAGAGATGCAGCGGAAATAATACTTCATTTCATTAATGGAAAGCACTGAAATATGCTTACAAATAGAGTTGGAAATAAACCAGCTAGGGCGATGGTAGCTTATCTCTGAGAAGAGATGTGGCGGCTACATGCTTCTGAACTGTGTTACAATGAGGCTCGAAGGCCTATTTATTGTTGAGAAACAATGGAAAAGCCTTAACATTCCAAAACCTAACCCTAGAAGATGAAACGTCAAACTGTGGGCCCCGTTTAGGTAAATTGGTACATCAACTTCCCGAGGTCGTAACTTTGGCATATGATCTTCGTTTGACGTGCAAAGTATCTCATTAGAAAGATCTATCTGAGAACTACAAATTTGGGAAGAGCAACATCGGTTCATGGACCCATGTTGCTCCCAGTTTTCCCAAAAAATGTTGTTTAGGGCCTCAAAACGGCTCCGGAAGTTCAGGACCCGAAAAAATGCTAAAAATAGTAAATTGGGCTACAATTAAGGAAATTGAAAATTTGAAAGAAACAACGGTGGGGGTCCAAGTGGATTTAGCAAGTGGCCACCAATATCCACCTGGATTAGCGAAACTAGCAGCAATAATAACCCAAGCTACAACCAAAACTTGCACCATAGAACCATAACACAGTGACCAAGACAACCTCGAAAAGGTGGCGGAGTTAATGTTTCATTAGAACCTCACCAAAAACCCCAGTTGCATATGAGCACGAGAAGGGATCACGTGTGCCAGTTGCCACGAAGGCACCCACCTCAGCTTTTGGGGTGAGTCATCATTAAACATGTTAAGGTTTGGGTATTCTTTCAGCCATCAATTTTCTTATTATCTTTGTATCATAACCATGGTTTTGGTTTTTTCTAACCATTTGTTTTTAAATATTCTTTGGCTGAAATTGTATTATAAATGTGATTTGGATCTTTTCCAATAGATTGTTTTCTAAACTATCTTTTTCTATCATTGTATTTTAAATACATTAATATTTGAGTCCTTTTCAAACATTTGTTTAAATATTTTTAAAGTTGATCTAACATTGTGTGATTGATTTTTAGTGGAACATTGTTTTTTCAATTCTAATTTACCATCATTGGCATACATGTGTAATGGTGTGCAACACAAGAAGCACGCAGAGAAGAAGGATCTAGAGCACATTCATTGGCACAAGCTTGAGGAGATAATTTCTATAATAGTTGTCATTGGAGCAGGGGTTACGTCTTCCACAAGCATCATGAGAAGAAGGAATAAAAAAAATAAGCTAAGGGTGAAAAGCATCACCACTTCTTATAGTTGCAACTTTCCACAATCACACTTGCATTCTAAAATAATGTTCTTCTCTTTCCACTATTGGGGATTTGGTGTGGTATTATTACGAGATTGAGACAAGCTGAAGTCAACTAATACCACAATCAAATCTCTTATCTTAAATGGGTCTTTTAGATCTGATCTTGATCAGATCATTGTATAGTGATTCGAATAGATTTAAAAATATAGATCAAATCATTTTATATTGACCCTTATCCTAATAAACTCATATATATTGATTTTATAGTGAATTTGTAACAACCTCGGGTTAAAAGTTAATAAAGGTAAAATAATGCCATGGAAAATGACACTTATTCCAAGATGAATGTTGAGAAAAATATCCTAGTTGGCATCACTTGTTTTGTTTTATGGCTAAGGGGAAATTGGCAAAGGAAATGGCTAAGGCTTTGGAAAGGCAAAAATGTATTTTTGCCACATTATTTATGAAAATAAAGGGAATTAGGAGAAAAGGAAGGTGAAAGGTCACAAGTTTCATATGAGGAGGAAAATCAAGGAAAATAAGGGAAAATTGAAGAAAATAGAGGCCTTATTAATAAAAATGCTTATGAAGATCAATTCACAACTCTCGTTTGTTTAGCCTTTTGTCACTTTAGTGTTAGAATTTGTCTCAAAGAGGAGAAAGCACCAAGATGAGAAATAAAATAAGCAAGCAAGGAAAGGAAAGGAAAATCAAGGAAAGGAAAGGAAAAGCAAAGAAGGACAAGGAAAGCAAAGAAAGGCAAGGATCAAGAAGCTTCAGCAGGAATACTTGTAGGTAACAGATTTCATGTGTGATTGCCTAGCTGGTTTTGACATGCATAGTATGTCATTGGCATTGATTTTTCCAAGATTCGACATTGGATTTTAGCATAGCCTTGCCATTTCTAGATAGCCATGGTGTGATGGGATTGTTCTCAGTTTGAGCTTTGGGTTGCCGAATGGTTTCAGAATCCAGGGTGAGGTGGTCTTAGGAAGATTCCCAAATGCCTAGGAATCCCTTGACTAGTAATGTTGGGATAAAAGGTAAAGCCTGAGGTTGGAGATAAGAAAATTCATCAAGGATGTTGAAACAATTATGAGGCATCCAAGCTCGGTTTGATTTTGTGATCTCAGGGCCGGTTTAGGTGAGATCACAGTATGGTGAGGATGGAGGTGGTTTAACTTCTGAATTCTCTTGGTTGTTTATGGATTGGTTTATCCCATGAGATCCCACATTCATGCTTGGAATATGCTACGGGGGTGATTGGCCGAAAGAAGGATCTGGTTCAACCAATCTATGGTAAGGTGGAACGTGGAAGTCCCGCGCACAATTGGTAATTTCCTATGGTCAATAAAAGCTAAGTTTCTCTTGCTTTTAGGTAAGGAATTGTATTGGTTAATATGTGGATTTAATGGATGTTCTCTTATGGTTATTTATCTAGTTATATGTTGGTTATAAGCATGGTTTTATGACAGATCTTGGGCATGGCTCTTTTTATGTTATGACTTATAACTTCATAAATAATGAATGCAAGACCTAATTAGTGTTAAGACAACCAATGGGAGAAGGTAGTGACCCTTCTTGTTAAACCTTAGATAAGTTTTAAGTCCCTTATGCTCAGTTGCATTCATTTCCTGTAGGTTGCATATATAGTAAGTGTTTGACAGAATGTTAGTCCCGATTGGGGATGGCTAGATCAAGTCTTAGTTCTAGTTTTTGGTTTAAAAGCATTGTCTTCATGTATTTTATGATTTCTATAAGTTTCATAGTTTTCTAGGGAGAGGCTAAGCCTCATCTCTGGAAATAACCTTAATTCTTGCAATCACTGGCACAACACTCGCAGAAAAAGGCCACAATCGCACTGATGTAGGTCTATGGGAGCGACTGGGAACCCATAGTCCCATGAAGGCCTTGGCAAGGGAGTGATTAGGGCTCTAGGTCAAGGAAAAATTGAGTTGTCTCAGGGATTGGACACCTGGAGGGGTTGGTGTAGCCCCTCCTCTCACATATACCCAATTAACCAGCCAACCAGAGTAAACGTGTGATGAGACCCTACTATGATGGGATTCAACCTCCTCTGTGACCTTAAGAAAGTGGAATCGATGGAAACACAACATACAGACCTTACACACTAGAATGAGGACTCCTAGGAACCATCCCAACCATTTCGACAACCAACCCCTGGGTCCCACTGAGTTTTTAACCATTTAACCCCCGAAGTCTCCCATGATATGGGAATGAATGCGTTTAAAGGGATTTGGATGCTCCCACAACAAGGCATGCCAGTGTCCAGGGACTATTTTGCTCAGCGTTGTGCCAATGTCCCTAGGATTTAAGCCACGTTTTCAGGCCCACAGCCGAGGGCACTGCCCATAATTAAATGACACCTTCAGAACATAAAGATAACAAGGTAATGATGATACAAATTTAATTACTTGAACAAGGGCTTGATTGGACCCCTACTAGCCATGACAAACATTTCGTCAAACATATCACAAATATGTAATCTACAGGTGTAAATAACAGATTTAAGTATAGGGGTCTCATAATTATCTGAGAATCGCTAAGAAGCATTGTTCCCTTGTATCATTAGCTGCATTATCATCTATTAGGTCATAGATACATTTTTCATTCATTTACAAATCCAAACATGAGGAAAGACATACATCATCACTGTCATAATAGATGCTTATAACCAAAATAATAACAACATAAATATCAATGATACATCAGCCATAAAATCCACATATAAACCAATACATTTATACATAAGATATCAAGAAGAGAACCTCTTATTAATGAATGCAAAATCCAACCCGAGATTGGACTACCACATTCCACCCGACCATAGAATGGCTGAGAAAAGTTTCTCCTCATCCATTCACCCTCGTGCCATATTCCAAGCATGAATGTGGGACTCAAACCAAAAGAACCAACCAGGGCATCTCGAGGCTAAACCACTTCACCCTCATCAATAGAAACCAGGCTTTACCATAATCCATCCCAGATCACTAGGCCAAAACAATAAGCATGTAATAACAGGATTTACCATGATCTCCACCAGATCACTAGGCCAACACAATAAACATGTAATAACAGGAATTACCATGATCTCCAGCAGATCACTAAGCCAAAACAAGCATGGATGCCACCAGATTTCTCCACCTACACCGTGAAGAATTCTCATGTCTCCTAGTCTCTCAAGCTTTATCGCAATCCACACTGGATCACTAAACTCTAAACTGAGACCCACTCTCCAGGCTTTACCGCATATCCCATCTCGGGATTACTAGGCCTAATGGAGAGCACCCACCTCTAGAATTTACCATATATCCCGCCATTCACTAGTCGAGGATTCATAGGCCCACTGAGGCAACAAAAAATCAAGATTTACCGCAACCCGCAGTCTAGTTCAGGGGTTACTAGAAAATGTGTTCTATCATTTGTATATCCACCTCACTCAGCTTTGAATCTATCAGACAATCCAACTCAACCAAAAAATGAGAACCTCATCACACCATGGTTATCCGGAAATGGCAAGGCTGGGTTGAAAAACATTGTCACACCTAGCAAAACCCATGCCATAAAAGCAAAAGAACCACATGCAATACCATGCATGCCAAATCTATCAAGGAAAACACACATGAAAATTGATACTTGCAAAGAATCCTACTGTAACTGCTTGATCCTGCTCTTCCTTCCTTGCTCCTTCATTTTCTTGTTTTTCCCTTCCTTGCTCCGAAGTTGAGTCAAATCTTGCCAATTGATCCTCAGAAGCCCTTTTATCAATAAGGCCTCTATTTTCTTCATTTTCCATTATTTTCTTTCAATTTCCTCCTCAAATGCAACCTGTGACCTTTCACCTTCCTTTTCTCCTAATTTCCATTATTTTCATAAACAAATGTGCCGAAATTCCATTTTACCTTTCTAAAGCCTTTTTCATTTCCTTTAGCCATAATAACCGAAATGAACACCAATTAGGATGTTTTTCCCACCATTCAGCATAGAATACATGTCCCATCAACTGTGGTCTTATATATTTTTACATGGATTTTTAACCAGGGTTGTTATAGATCCCTCCCCCTTGGGGGAACACCATCCTCAACGTTCAATGACACCTATAACCAACAAGACTGCTAAAAAAAAAAAAAACATACTTCCCATGGAGCTTTATAACACAACTCGTTGCAGTATTTACAATTACGATCTGCTAAAACATGACATACATACCATTTATTAGAGCTTTATAACACAACTCATTACGTATTTACAATAATAACCACATATACACATATTCTTCACCTAGAAAATAATTATACTGTCTATGGAGCTTTATAAATCTAGCTCAATACAATATTTACAATAATACACATATGCACATTTTCTCAACCATCAAATAAAAGGATATAATGTCTGCATCCATAAAAACGGAATTTAGAGGCTCACACCTCCACCCTCAAAGTAATACCAGGATTCACCTCCTTCCCAGGAAGTTCAACATCCACTGCAAAAGTCAAAATGCATCTAATTTCCAATGTTACAATCCTGCGCTACTTCTCCTCTCAGTGAGTTTTTACCAACTCATTGTTCCAGGGAATACTTCAAATGTACATCTGATTTCATCTGGCAATGCTAATGACCAAAAAAATAAAAAATAAAATAAAATAAATCCCCGGACTTCCCTTCTCTGCTACACAGTCCCTTGGAAATCTAGATACCCCCTTCCATGCAGTGACACACCTTCCAAGTTCCACTGGCACCCCCATCCCGAGAAATCCTTCCCTCGGCAAGGTTTCCTTGCATCGGAAGGTCCAAAACCCAAGGCATATCACTGCCTTAAAACTATCATACCAGTCATACCATTCACATGGAAATCAATGGACATTATTGGGTACCAGTGTCCCACAATGGCCCTTCTCCTGAATGCTTTACCAAACTACTACCTATTCCAATTTCTTTCATTGTTGATGCTAATTCTTGCAGTTGATTTCAACCACCCAACCGGGCATTTCATGTTTTCATGTACCAAACACATAAATTCTATTAGATTTAAAATAATTTGAAATAAATTCACATCATACCTCATTGGTAGCTCGTCAATAAGGTACACTTGCAATCTTGTTTACTTCTTGTCACAACAAGTCAAACTAGCATCTTTGACCAACTCATTATGTATAAACACGTCACATCAGGTTAGCTCAAAACACAACCATCATAGATCAAAATCATAAATCACATATAACCATCATAAACCAAAATCCTAGATCACATGTAATCATCATAGACCAGAATCATAAATCACATGCATAATAGAACTAAAATAAAAGACTGATACTTTTCCTTTAATCTAATACTTATCCTTTAATCAATTCTTAGCTTCTACCTTTGTCCTTATTCCATATGCACTTCAGATCGGTTGCCACACCTGGCAAAAACCCGGTGCCTTATCCTCAACCATCTACACATAAACATAGTGTAAATCACACACATACATCCACACACAACATATGACATCATGAAATACATGCACCTACATATGACATACAACTCATACACCTACACCCAATGTACAACACCACATACATACACCTACACCCGTTGCACGACACAACACAATACATACATACACCTACACCCGGTGTAAGACACAACACATATTAATACACAAAGTTCAACAAAATGAATACACATGTCACAATACCATGACTACTGATCTAAATGTTGGGAAAAGTTTTTAATGCTATGCAAGCTCCCTCATAAGTATTAAAAATGTGTTTAGGATCATCTCAAATTGACCATAATGTGAAGGATTATGTGTTAAGAGCATCCAAATCATCTAGGAATGACTCTTTCTGAGCCAAAATTGGTCAAAATATGCCAAAGTTATGGCCTCTTCAGTTTCTCCTAGGAAATCTCCACTAAAACCGGAGAAACTCTAGTTAACTCTGCCAAAATTGGAGTAACTATCAAATTTAACGGGCCTACCAATCTGCCACCACCCTAATCCCACTTAATCAATGATAATCATGGCTTAATTAAGGTTTAATTCCTCTTAATATGTGTGGTTAGCGTAACTAATGGCCTTTGGTTTTGATATATGGTCACATGGGAGTGAGTTTGCTCGCGGAGATGGCCCTCAGCTCCAAACTCCGCCATGCTACACTTTAACTAGAACATACGCCCATAAACTATTAATTTTGATGGATGTGGTATAGCAGTAATTCTTGGTGCTTGTGTGGGCGAGGTCACGAGTTCGATTCCCTAGCCTGCCACTATAATTTTAAGACCTTTGAGAGGGCATGTGGCGACCTCCGGGCTTGCCACATGTCTCCTCTCATTGGTTCACCCAATGTGTTGATGACCAATCTAATGCCAACAAGTGTCAAAATCCGGTTAAGACACATGTGGAAATATTTTAGGAATATTCCCTAGAATGTTATTTTTCCTAACTGGGTTGTATGGATGCCTAGTCACCATCCCAGTCACAAAATTTTCCATGCTTAACAAAGCGGACAACATGCTCTATTTTTCTCATACGAACTCTATTTTGAGTGAAACAAGTTGTGTTGGGATCGTATCGCCAAGACAGACATGGTAGTTCAAGTTTTGAGCGATTCCGAGCCTTTAAGTTTTGAGAAAAAAAATTCCCCTAATCTAGATTCTGATCACTCCTTCCCACTGATAGGATTTTGGACCCACAAAAGTTGGTTATCTAATGAGATCTGAATACTCTTCTCCTTCCCAAGTTCTATCAATGATTCTACTTGGAAAAATCTCCATGAAAACCACTTGGGTTCACTAACATGCCTTGCCTTGCAAATGGCTTGACACTTCAACCAATGTTCTCCTTTTGTTGCTGGCCTAATCCAACACTTGATGGATGCTTGCTAATTAAAACACCCTGTTGTAACTAAGCGATCCCTCGATGCTTGGAAAGCTTACTGATGGCCTTCCCACTCAGAATCATGTTCCTCCTTTGCAACACATGCATTCGATGCAAGCTTCTCCTTGGAAACCACTTTTCCAAGCTAAGCCCATATGAGTGAACTACAACAATAAGTTCCAATATCAATAATAACAAGAAAGGAAATGACCATTCATTTACCTCCACGGTTCCAAACTCCACATCTGGAAGAATGCATTCGCCATCTCTTTCGCTTCTCGGCGTCAACACATCAAATCACATTGTAGACCATTTGATATTTTACAAGGGCTGCAATTTTTTTTGGAATTTTTGTCCACTTTTGATTCTTGATTCCATCAACCTCCCATATTAACATGTTGCTCATGTCATGATTTGCGAATGAAGGATAATCATGAGCCTCTTGCTCAAGTGTGGACCTTCCAAAATCCTGCGACATCTTGTCACAAGAAACACCATTAACCTTGAAAAACACTCATGCAAAAATATAAATTGACAATCTCTTCCTTTTGCTTCTTCAAGGCAACAAAACTCACATCATGTGAACATCGCCATGTACTCTTACATATTGGTGTACAAACCATCTTAGTGTTTAGTCGATGGTTTACTAAACACAAGTCGACAAAACATGCTTCTTCAAACAACTGACTTTCAAGTCAAGCAAAAGCATGTACAACAACTTGATGATTTACAACAATAATTCCACATTCTCATGAAATAATTTGTCACATCTCCCTTTCATCTTTGGAGGCAAAATCAACTCTTCCAACTCAATATAACATACATGTAACAATCAATTGACCACACAAGATGACACTCATGCATGTGAAAATGATCAACATTCTCAAGTTGACAACATACATGTTAACAATCAATCAGCCAACACAAGTCAATTACTCATGCATGTTAAAGCACAATGAAACTATTAAAAATTCCACTATTCACACACACAAACTCTCATGCATGTATAACAATTCTCAACTCTCTCACAATTACAATGACAAGTACAAGAATCCCATTGGTATATACGAGTACTTAAGGAGATGAAATGACCAAATTTGCTACAATAAAGTGAGTCAACATACTCCACTTTCAAACACCTTCCTCGCGTAAACATGCAAGTTCAAGAATGCAACATGCATGCAAATTTGTAGTTCCAAATTGCCATCTTTGTTGCATCTAAATGAGTCAACATAACTCTACTTTTCCAACATCTTGCTTCATGAAATATGCAACATACTTTCAAGAGAAAAGAAATGCATCCAAATAACAAGGAAATGCATCAATAAGGCAAGATTTGCATCAATTATCTAAAGAAATGAAAGGCCTTAATTGGTTAAGAAATATAGCCATCTCTTTCCAAACCATTTCAATGGCGGTTCCTTCAGCTGCACTTCATCATGTGTATCATTTTGACCCACATCAATTATGGAATCCTCTTTTCCATTCTTTCCAAAATATCTCTCCGCCTTCTTCAAATTTCGTGGATGACTTTTTGGATGCAAAGTATAACACTTGTCTACAAGATGACCCTGCTTATGGAAATGAGTGAAAAATAATTTCATCTTCTTTTCAACCTGGTTCCCATTATTCAAGGGACTTTTGGCTTTTTGTCTCTTTTGTTTTGAAAGTTTCCTATGTATGGATATCCTCTTCCAACACCTCGAAGCAATATGGTTATTCAAACCACAAAAGGAACATGCTAAATTTTCTCCAAATCTTATGTGAAGATTTACCATGTTTATCATAATCAAAAGAAACTTGATTAAAGGCAGATTTATACCTTGCACGTTCACCTTTGTTGCCTTCTTGAGGAGGTGAATTTGATGAGGTAGTGGCTCTCTTCGGAATACCAACAATGGTTTCAATGACCTTAGATCTTTCAACATCCTCTTGTTTGTCATTTCCACTAGTTGCATGCTTATGAGCATCTTCTTGCAAAGTGGGTATAAAACTTTTTCATTCCTCATGAACACAAACTTCACAAGCTTGAGGTAATGAAAATGTAATGAAAGTCCTTCTTGGAATAACCTTGCTATGCCTCCTTGGCTTTGGAGCATTCTCCATCATGTTGTCCATAACCAAGACCTAAATACCTAGGCCTTTCCTCAACAACAATTGGCTCAACTATGCCTTGTGCATGTTTGCCTAACCCTTTACCTTCATAGCCCATCTTCATCAATAATTTGGACCCTATTCCTCTAGTGTGTCTTTCAAAAGCACCAAAACATTAATTTTGAGAGGAAATTGAAGATAAAGTTGAATTTCATACCTCATTTTCATGCAGATACTTGGCTAGGGTTTCCTTGGCATCATGGAGTTGAATCTCCATCTCATGCATCTTTTCAGGTAGCTCTTGATTCTCCTCCTTCATGGCCATCAACTCCTCTTGAAGTATAGTTTTCTCCTTCCTATCTTCATACATATCTTGTACCTTATCTCTCATGATGATAATCTCTTGCAACATCTCTTTATCAAAGAGTCTTGCTAAGGAAGATGGATTAGAAACATCACTTGTTAAAGCTTCCATCACATAAACTTGCACACAGTAAATTCTCCTTGCACAAATACAAAACCAATAGATAATTTTGGCAAATCATCTCAGGGTTAAAATGAGCTAACAAGTGCTTTGATACCAACTTGATATGAATGTTGGGAAAACTTGTTAATTCTATGCAAGCTCCTTCATCAGTACTAAAAATGAGTTTAGGATTGTCTCAAATTAACCATAATGTGAAGGATTATGTGTCAAGTATTGAGTGTCTTTTATGAGAAAATTATGAGATTAATTAGTTGTTTAAAACACATATGCAACAAGTAAATTGCAGAGAAATAAAACACAACAAACTCATAAACACAAAGTTGATAAAGGAGTTCACGCCTCCTGGGCTACATCTCCTTGGACCTGCTTTAATGGCTAGGCCCTATTTGGATTAATGGTCAATTATAGAGGTCCAATGGCTTTTCAACCTGCTCCATTGGATTCAGAAGACCCAAAAACTCCAAAAATGATAGCAGCTATGTATGGCTCTTAGCATGTTTTATGACAATGGCTATGTATGGCTCTCAGCATGTTTTTAGTTTTAAATGAATGGAAAATGTATCTATGACCTAATACATGATAATGCAACAAATAACATGAGGGAACAATGGTTCTTAGCAATTCTCAGATAAGTACGAGATCCCTATGTTTAATTTTGTTGGATACACATGCAGTTATATGTTTGTGATATGTGATGAAATGCCTATCATGGCTAGTAGGGGTTTGATTAAGGTCATGTTTAACTTATTGTTTTTGCATCAATGTTTCCATATTCTTTTTGTTGGGTGTGTGTTATATTCTTTCCACGACTAGCCCCACGTGCAGGGAAGGAGGGGGGGGAGGGGGGTCACAGGGGGCGATAACCCTCTTGTTTATTGCGTCGGGCACAGTAAGGGGGGTAGCAGCCCCACCTATCATGGGTTTTGAGGGGGGCGTGACCCCCTTCTATGGGGTCTGAGGCAGGGCCTCGGGGAAAAAAAATTGGACCCTCTATTAGGTGGGTGGACCTACCTATCATTTTGTGTGTGGTTTTCGCACATGGTTTTTGGCATGATGGTTTTCTACCCATGGTATTTTATAGATCTAGTCAAGGGAAATATGGTTATGTTCTAATCCAGGGTTAATGGATTGGGGTTTGTGGATGCTTCAACATGTATATATATGTATTGTAATATTGAAAGGAATATAATGAAAAATCAAACTGGTAGTCCCAATTTTGGGATCTAAGGGAAATATCTGTGTATATCTGTTTTATGTTTTATGCTCTCACCATTATTTATTTTATGTTTCGAGAATTTTTATGCAGGTAATTTCTGTACGGGGTTAAAACCTACATTTGGTATCAGAGCTATTTTGGCTTCAAGAGGACACCTTTTCTGCTGAGTGGTTTTTCTCAGGCATGTGGTAGACCCTGTTCAGTGGGAGATCCGTGAGATCGATTCTTGTGGTGAAAGAAGATGGCAAGCAGTGGAAAGATAAAGATCAAGAAATTTAATGGTCATAGTTTTGAGTTGTGGAAACCCATGATGGAGTGTTTGTTGGTGGATAAATATTATTGGATTGCGTTTTATCTGGGTACTAAACCAACGACAATGTTAGCTAAAGACTGGGCGAATTTGGATCGGAAGGCAAATAGCACAATACGTTTGTGTATCTTAGATTCAATATTATTGAATGTATCAGGGGAAGCTTCGGCGAAGGATTTGTGGGACAAGCTAGGGACTTTGTATCAATATAAGTCTTTGGTGATAAATTGTTCCTACATAAAAAGTTGTATAACCTGAGGATGAAGGATGGAGACTTGGTGATAGAGCATCTAAACGCCTTTAATACTATGGTAAGCCAGTTGTTATATGTTGATATAGAAATTTTAGATGAAGATAAGAACATCAGTTTGTTGTGTTCTCTACTAGATTCGTGGGATAGTTTGGTTGTTGCAATAGGTAGCAATGTGACTGCCTTGCAGTTTGATGAAATAGTCTCATCCTTGTTGTCGGAGGAGATGAGACGGAAAAATATGGAGTGCTCGAATGGTGATGCCTTATCTATATGAGTACAGTTCTAGAATAGAAACAAAAATAAATCCTCATATGGGAGATCTAAATCTCCAAGAAAACCTATAAAGGTTTGTTGGAAATGCGGAAAATAATGGCACTTCAAAAAGGACTGTAGATCTAAAGCTCCTAAGAAAGGAAAGGGATCTGATGATGCTCCTTCTACAGAGGCGAAAGCCACCTCCGATAAAGCTGGGGATGTGTAATTGGCTCCTTTCACTTCACTCCCCATAGGGAGTGGTTCTACGAGTATGATACATATGATGGTGTTGATGTCTTCTTAGGGGATGATAGGAAGGTTAGAATCGTCGGTCACAGAAAATTCAAGTTGAAGTTGCAGGGTGGAAGGACTAAAACACTTATGGGTGTTCTACATATTCCTGCATTGGCCATAAATCTGATTTTTGTAAGCAAACTGGATGATGTAGGTGTAAAAACAGTGTTCGAGAAAAATACATGCAAGATGGTTTGGGGAGAAATTGTATTGATGCGGGGAGTTCAGATTGGAACTCTGTACAAGTTTTAGCGTAGCGCTGTTATTGATGGGTGCAAGAGTTTTGTGGTTCCTTAAAGTGGAGCACAAAATATAGTGGTCTCTAGAGAAAATACCATGCTATGGCATCAAAGACTTGGACATATTGGAGAGAAGAGCCTTCAAATACTTCATGGTAATGGTATGGTAGAAGGTGTGTATAACTTCCCTCTAGATTTTGATTTCTCTGAAAATTGTGTATATGGGAAGTAGAGTTGGGTGAGTTTACCCTCTGGTGCTAAGAGGGCGAAACAAATATTAGAGCTTGTGCACAATGATGTGTTTGGACCTGTGTAAGTTCCATCACTAGGTAAGTATGTGTACTATGTATCATTTATAGATGAACTCTCAAGGAATACATGGATATATTTACTCTAGAAGAAATCTAAATTCTTTGACAGGTTTAAAGAATTTAAGGCTCTGGTGGAAAACCGGATAGAGAAGAAGATAAAGGTGTTAAGGAAAGATAACGGTGGAGAGTTTTGCAAGAAGGAATTTGAATAGTTCTATAAGAAGTGTGGTATAGCATGGATGAATACTACTCCATACACACCTTAGAAAAATGGAGCTGTGGAAAGAATGAACATAACGTTGATGGAAAAGGAAAGAAGCATGCTCAGTGGTGTCGGGTTAGGACAAGAATTCTAGGTATAGACGGTGGAGATTGCATGTTACCTAGTCAATAGATCACCTTCATCAAAGTTGGAGGATAAGACTCCATAAGAGGTATGGACTAGTAAGAAACCCTCTCTTTCACATCTGAGGGTATTTGGATGTGATGCATATGTACATGTTCCAAAGGAGAAAAGAACCAAGTCAAATAGTAAATATGAAAGTTGCATCTTTATTGGGTATAAGGATGGTTTAAAAGGTTATAAGCTTTGGAACCCAAAAACAAGGAAGGTTGTGTACAACAACAATGTGGTGTTTAGAAAGGTGAAAGATGTTAATAAACATGAAGTCCTACCAAAGGAACCTGAGAAGATAGAGTTTGAGCTAAAGGAGGAGGAATCAAACTCTACAGCAGAAGAGGAATCAGAAGATGAAGAGCCACAAACTCCAGCTATGAGAAGATCGGTTCAAGAAAGAGGGCAGCCAGAAAGGTACAATCCAACTACTTTTTGTTCAAATATTTCTTTATATATTACTGATGATGATCCTAGAACTATCAGGGAAGCAGTAGATTCAGAGGATGGAAAACTCTGGAAAAAGGCCATGGTTGATGAAATAGAATCTTTGCACAAAAATGAGGCCTGCGATCTGGTGGAGTTGTTGGATAGAAGGAAACCCGTTGGCAACAAATGGGTGTTTAAGAAGAAGATGAATGCAGAAAGAAAGGTGGAGAAATACAAATCTCGGTTGGTAGCAAAAGGTCATTCCCAGGTGATGGGAATTGATTTTGGTGATATTTTTTCTCATGTTGCGAAGGTAGCTTCTATTAGATTACTTTTATCTGTTGTTGCTGCTTTTGATTTTGAGGTAGAATAGATGGATGTGAAGACAAAATTTCTTCACGGGGATCTAGAAGAAGCGATCTACATGAAGCAACCTAAAGGCTTTGCAGTGAATGGTAAGAAAGAACTAGTACGCATGTTAAAAAGTCTTTGTATGGGTTAAAATAGCCACCAAGGATGTGGTATAAAAAATTTGTTACATATATACAAGGACTTGGATTCACCAGAAGCAAAGCAGATCACTGTGTGTATTTTAAATTAATCGGTGACCGTGTTATTTATTTGATCTTATATGTGAATGATATGTTGTTGATTACAAATAAAAAAGAAACTATCTAGGAATTGAAGACCCAATTATCCTCCAAATTGGACATGAAGGATCTTGGTGCTACAAACTATATTGTGAGCATGGAAATTAAACAAGATTGGGAAAAAAGGAAGCTTTGGTTAAACCTGAGGAAGTATGTCGAGACAATATTACAAAGGTTTAGTAAGTAGGAGTGTAAACCGGTGAAGGTTCCTATTCCTGTTGGTGTAAAGTTATCTATTGAAAAGTGTCTCAAGACACAAGAAGAGGAAGAGGACATGTCCTATGTTCCATATGCAAGTGCAGCTGGTAGCCTAATGTATGCAATCGTTTGTACTAGACTAGACATTGCACATGTAGTGGGAGTATTGAGTAGGTTTATTTCAAAACCAGGGAAGGAGCATTGGACAACAATGAAGTGGGTTTTCAGGTATTTCCATGTCACTAGTGATTATGGTATGTGCTACCAAGGAAGACTAGGATTGGATACAATTATGGACATATGTGGATTTGTTGATGTAGTCTGGGCTGGAGATCTAGATCAGAGAAGATCTACAAGTGGGTATGTGTTTAACCTATTTGGAGGTGTAGTCAGTTGGATGAGAAAGAGGCAGTATGTAGTGGCACTTTCAACTGCAGAGGCAAAATACATGGCAGCCATTCATGCAAGCAAGGAAGCAGAGATTATGTTCAAGTATGGGGTTAATACAATGAGCTATAAGGATAGACTATGACATCCAAAGTGAAAACATTATTGGCCAAGACCCCTGCTTATCATTCAAAGTCAAAGCTGTAGAAATTTTGAATAATATGACACTTATTCACAGAGATTATCCTGATTATACACTATTTGTGGAATCATGCATAATACATAACCTCCTCTACGTTGATCATCAATTTTGCGGAATTAAGAAACAACCGCATGCGCACATTGAAGCATCAATCACACATATCAACACAGTATGTACTGGGGAAAGCATACAGCTGAAAACCCCTCAACTATCTATATATTATATTGATTGAGAACATGTA
>APFE031492220.1:0-55098 GCA_000404065.3 Pinus taeda | reverse complement strand
GGGGGGGGGGGGGATTGGACCCTATATTAGGTGGGTGGACCTACCTATGGTTTTGTGCGTTCTTTTCACACATGGTTTTGGGCATGATGGTTTTCTGCTCGTGGTATTTTGTAGATCCGATCAATGGAACTACGGTTATGTTCTAATCCAGAGTTAATGGATTGGGGTTTATGGATGCTTCGAAATGTATATATATGTATTGTAACATTGAAAGGAATATAATGAAAAATCAATCTAGTAGTCCCAATTTTGGGATCCAGGGGAAATCTCTATGTATATATGTTTTATGTTTTATGCTCTCGCCATTGATTATTTTTTGTTTTTATAATTCATATGCAGGTAATTTATGTACAGGGTTAAAACCTACACTTCTACTGCTCCTAAGTTATCATTTCATTCTGGGCAGTGACCTGGGCTCTCAGCCTTAAAAAGTTGCTCAAATCTTAGGGATGCTGGCATAGAATTGAAAAAATGAGTCTTTGGACATTGGAAGACAAGCATGTGAGAGCGACTTTGGGTTTCGGGACATCATCATGCCTATAACATGAGAGCGACTAAGGCTTGCGATGCTAAAAAAAATCAGTAGCACCCAAGGGAAAGTTGTCTGAAGTGTTGTATTGGTTCCTGAGGGTCCCGAAACAGATGTTGAATGTCTGCGTGTTATGTTTCCATCAATTCCACTTCCTTAAGGTCACATAGGAGTTCAAATCCAATCATAGGAGCCTCTTGTCGCATTTCTAACCCGGTTGGCTGGTTACTCGGGTAGATGTGGGAGGAGGGTGTTACATAGTGGTATCAAAGCATGGTTCACCCGTCAGATTGGATGGGATATGTGTTGCTCATGCATGCATGTCAGTTGCATGTATGTCTCTCACACTTGCATTCCATGTGCTTGTTGCATTGCATAATGTTGATCATGGTTGTAGTAAGGCTGTCATGAGGAACTTGAAGATTGATTTTATGGAATGCAACGTCATGAGTATATGACTGGTTACATATTGTTATATGTCGCTTGATTACATCCTTCTATGTTAGTTAAGGTATCAGTCTTGTAGGTTTGGTTACAAGAGTTGATCGTTTATGCTCGACCACATGCATTTATGTGTATGTGTAGCTAATTAGCCATTGCTTATGCATGTTGATAGTTGCATGTTACAATGGGTATAACAAAGTAATGGTTGTTGTCATGCATGAGGCCATAGCATGCATGATTGATATGGCCTTGCATTGATGACTATACCCTACCTAGAATTATATTTATGTGTTGATGCATTTATTTGTCCATGTCTATATGTTGTTATGTTTAGGTTATACATGTATCATGTTGATTTGTTGATCTTGCAGACGAGGAAACTTCCCTAAATTATACTAAGGTATGTTGATTTATTTCGATTTGGTTTATCTTAGATATTATGCATTGCAAGAAGGAAATATTAAATGGCTAGAAATATGGTTGACTACAAAGACTTTCCCTATGAATTTGAAGAGTAGTATGGTGTTGAGAACTCTTTTGGTTTGGTAGTTACACTGAGAAGATTAAAGGAAGAAATAAGGTGTTGTAAGGTAGATAATGACAGGATCATACATGCACAAGATAAGAAAGAAAAGGTTAATGCTATACTTCCTCATAGTTTGTCATAATTGCAGTGACAAGGGCCACTTCGGATCAACCATGGATAGGAGGAAAAAACTAATGAACCATATGGTGGTAGGTCTCCTAGTAGACATGGGT
The DNA here is from genome assembly GCA_000404065.3 of Pinus taeda. NCBI lineage: Eukaryota > Viridiplantae > Streptophyta > Pinopsida > Pinales > Pinaceae > Pinus > Pinus taeda. The sequence continues at coordinate 53,366 of APFE031492220.1, read as the reverse complement.
CAAATAGATCTGATACGGTGAGAGATGGCAGGTTGTTGGACACTCCGGATAGGAGGGTTGATGAGTACAGGTACTATTATAGTTTTGGTTCTGACATACGTCATGATCGTCATCGTTATCATCCCTACAGGAGGAATGATAGGTGACACTTGCCAGATGAGTTTAAGAAAGTGAAGCCACCTACTTTTGATGGAGATATGAAGAAGTCGGAAGATGCAGAGGCTTGGATACTTGGGATGAAAAAATTATTTGAGATGCATGAGTACACAGATAACATGAAGGCCATAATCACTATCTTCATCTTGAAATGTAAAGCAGACATTTGGTGGGAAGATGTTAAGCAGGTCAGAGACATTAGGACGGATGACTTGAGTTGGCAGAAGTTTAAGAGGATTTTGTAGGAAAAAGTACTTGTCAGAGAGGTATTACAACAACAAGGCCAAATAATTCTATGAGCTAAAGATGGGGTCAATGATAGATGAAGAGTACACGACCATGTTTCTGGAGCTATTGAGGTATGTACCGTATCTTACAGATGAGAAGGCTAAAGTTCAAAGATTTGTTAGTGGTTTTCCATTAGCATTTAGAGATTAGATCGAGTATGATGAGCCTCAGTTAGTTGAGGAAGTCATTGGGAAATTGAATCATTTCTATGAGCAATCAAAGCATAAGAATGAATCTCAGCAAGGATGGAAAGTGAAGGAAAAAGGTAAAGGTAAATGGAATCCTAAGAGAACAAGGCCTCATAATGCAGATGGGAAAGAAAATGTGGCACCGCAAAAGAAGTTCATTACAGCTAGATAGGGACATGGGTCACAACAACAACATAGAGGTGAGGGAACTGGTTAGTTGGAGTGTTGGACATGTGGAGAGGAGAACCTTAGGAAAGATTGTCTGCAACATTAGGGTGGTAGGCCTAAGATATACATTGCACAAGAGGCACAGACTATTTGAGATGTAGGGCAGATTATTCCTTATATATATGCAGCATTAGATAGCACGCAGGTAGAACACTAGGCATCTATCATTGAGATGGACAGTAAGCTTTGTGATCAAGTTATTTCTATTTTGATTGACCTTGGATCTAATTATAGCTATGTTAGTCTTGAATTGGTGGATAAGTGTGGTTTGAGTAAGGACTTTCATGTAGAGTCTTGGTTAGTAAAGTTGGCCATAGGTACAAAGAAGCGAGTTCATCATTGGGTAAGAGCTTGTGCATTTGATTTAAATTGTATGCCCGTCGCAGCACATCTAAATGTATCACTATTGGGATCATACAGTATGTTGTTGGACATGGATTGGTTGTATCTTCACAAAACCAAGGTAGATTGTTATGACAAAACCATCATAGTGTGTTGATGACAATGGGGAACCAAGAGTCTTGCAGGGCAAGAATAAAGCCACATCAGTTAGGATGGTGACATCTATGCAAGCAAAGTGTAGTTGCAAGAAAGGGTGTATGTTATTTACAGTGCACATTTCTAGTGATAAGGGTAAGGAGGTTGAGAAGGCAGCTAGTTTTGCAGTAGTTTAAGGATGTATTTCCTGAGGATATTTTAGAGTTTCCACCTCATAGGAAGGGAGACTTTCTTATTGAGTTAGTGCCAGGGGCAGTTCCAACATCAAAAACACCTTAAAGGATGAGCACACCTGAGTTGGTTGAGTTAAAGCTAAAGTTTGAAGGAAATGTTAGACAAGGGATAAATTAGGCCAACTGTATCAACTTGGGGTGTACCCGTGTTATTCATAAAGAAGAAAGATGGAACCCTCATATTATGCATTGAAACAGGTAGTTGAATAAAGTGACCATCAAGAGAGAGTACCCTTTACTAAGGATTGGTGACTTTTTTGATCATCTGAAGGGAGAAGTAGTGTTCTCAAAGATTGATCTGAGATCTAGATACCATCAGGTATGAATCAAAGAGGAGGACATTTACAAGACAACTTTCCGAGCCAGGTATGGGCATTATGAGTTTGTTGTAGCTCCATTTGACTTAAATAATGCTCTAGCTACATTTATGTGCTTGATGAATAGTATGTTGCATCATATTTGGATAATTTTTTTTTGTGTTCATTGATGATATACTAGTATATTCTAAAAATGAGGAAGAGCATGTTGAGCATTTAGCAGCAGTGTTGAGGTTGTTGAGGGATCATCAATTGTATGCTAAACTTAGCAAATGTAGTTTATTTCAAACTGAGGTACATTACTTGGAGCATGTTGTCTCCAAGGAGGGAATTGTAGTAGATCCAGAGAAGATAAGAGCCATCATGGAGTGGGTAGCTCCTAAGAATGTGGATGAGGTGAGATCCTTCATGGGTTTGGCAGGCTATTATAGGAAGTTCATCAGAAACTTCTCACAGATTGCTTATCCTATCACATCATTACAAAGGAAAGGTAATAAGTTCGAATGGATAGAGGAGTGTGAGGCTAGCTTTGAGCAGCTTAAGCAGTTGTTGACACATGCACTAGTGCTACAGATTGTAGATTCGGACAAAGAGTTTTTAGTATGCTCAGATGCTTGCAAGAGAGGACTTGGTGGAGTCCTTATGCAAGATGGATAGGTGCTATATTATGAGTTGCGAAAGCTGAATGAACACAAGAAGAACTACCAGACACATGATCTTGAGTTAGGAGTGATCATACATACATTGAAGATGTGGAGACACTATCTTCTTGGCAGGAGGTTTGCACTGATCAGTGATCATATTGGGTTGAGGTATTTGTTTGACCAACCGAATTTGAATGCCAAGAAGGATAGATGGTTGGCCACGATCAATGAGTTTGACTTCGAGATTAGGTACATTAAAGGAAAAGAGAACAGGGTGGCAGAATCTCTCAACAAGCGGGTACAAGTAAATCACTTGGCAGCTATGAGCTCCTATGGGATAGACTTATAGGATAAGATTTTACAGGTGGGTCAGTAGGATGTCAAGTATATGGAGATTGTGCACAGGTTGTAGTAGGGTGTTAGTACATGTATAGGTGATATTACAAGTGCAGGTATAGGTACATGTACATGTGGTAGTACAGGGGCACAGGTACAGGTGCAAATGCACAAGGTATGGATTATTGTCTTACAGCGAATGGATTGGTAAGATTTAGAGAAAGGATATATGTGCCAAATAGAAGTGGGCCCAAGAAGGTGATCTTGGGAGATTTTCATGTGAAAATGTATTCAGGCCACCCAGGTTAAGACATTGACTGCAATGAAGAAATTTTATTATTGGCTGAATTTGAAGAGGGATGTAGCAGAGTATGTGGCTAGATGTTTTAATTTTCAATGAGTGAAGGTAGAGTGTAAACATCCAGGTGGACTGGTACAGTCGATCACAATTATGGAATGGAAATGGGAGGTTATTTCCATGGACTTCATCATAGGGTTGTCGAGGACAGCGAAACAACATGATTCCATCATGGTTACTGTGGATAGGTTAACAAAGGTTACACACTTCATTCCAGTGAAGTCTACATTCTCATCTAGAGATGTGGCATAGGTATTCATTAGAGATGTGGTTAGGTTGTATGTTTTTCTAAAGAAAATTGTGTCAGACAAGGATGCAAGTCTCACTTCCAAGTTTTGGAAGGCGTTGTTTGCAGGTTTGGGCACAAAGTTGGCCTTTAGCATAGCTTATCATCCACATACAGATGGAGAGATAGAGAGGGTCAATAGGATATTCGAGGACATGTTGAGGATGTATGTGATGCATCAAAAATAGAAGTTGGAGGAGTATCTTCCCTTGGTTGAGTTTTCATACAACAATGGTTATCAAGACTCATTGAGGATGAGTCCTTTTGAGGAATTGTATGGGCAGAGTTGCAATACTCATATCAGTTGGAGTGATTCAGTTAACATGGTGTTGATTGGACCAGACATGTTGGCGGACATGGAACAAGAAATGCAGGTGATCAAGAATAACCTAAAGGCAGCACAGGATAGGAAAAAGAGTTATGCAGATCAGAACAGGTTGTTCAAGGAGTTCCAGGTTGGGGAACATGTGTACTTGCACATCAAACCAAAGAAGAGCTCTTTACAGATTAGACCATGTGCCAAGCTAGCACCATGGTTTTTTGGACCCTTCAGTATCATTGAGAGGATTGGGCCAGTAACCTATCGACTTGCACTGCCTCTGACAGTGGAAGTCCATGATGTTTTCCATGTGTCGTTTCTTAAGAAGTATATTAAAGATTTTGATAATGTGATTGACTGGTCTATATTGCAAGTGGAACCAGACTGAGAATTCCAGTTGGAGCCTCAATGTATACTATAGAAAAAGGTGCTCATGCTTTGGAACTGAGAAATCAAGTGAGTTAAAGTGCAGTGGAAGCACTTTGCACCCGATGAAGCTACATTGGAGATGATGGACAATATGTAGGCTATGTATCTTTCCTTGTTTTCTGGTTGAGGCAAAGCAGTCTTGAGATGGTATTTTGGTATATGCTTTGATATGGTGTTTTTGTACATGTTTTGATGTGGTGTTTTGGTATATGTTTTGATATGATGTTTTGGTCATATTGTTATATGCACATATGTATATGGATGTAAATACCACCATGAGCTATGTTATAAAGCTCCATTAAGAGGTATGGGTGTCATGTCATTATGATTATGTTGTCATGTTAATATCCTATCATGTGGTTATGTTATCATGTTGTTATGATGTCATGTGGGTTGGTACTCAACAGGGTGATCATTGTAAATACACCATATATCTATGTTATAAAGCTCCATGAGTAGTATGTCTTATTTCCAGCAGTTTGCTGAGGTATATGTGTGATTGAACACAGAGGATAGTGTCCCCCAAGGGGGAGGGTTCTGTAACAACCCTAGTAAAAGTTCCATGTAATAAAAGTTAAAAATAATAACCACGGTTGATGGGACACTTATTCCAACATGAATGTTGGGCAAGACATCCTAGCAGGTGTTCATTTGGTTTTTTATGGCTAAGGAAATTGGAAAAGGCAATGGTTAAAGCTTTGGAAAGGAAAAAATGGAATTTTTGGCACATTTATTTATGAAAATAATGGAAATTAGGAGAAAAAGGAGGCGAAAGGTCACAGGGGGGATGTGAGGAGGAAAATGAAGGAAAATAATGGAAAATGAAGAAAATAGAGGCCTCATTCATAAAATGGCTTCTGAGAATCAGTTGGTAACCTTTTGTCAGTTGAGTTTTGGAGCTCTCTCATTATTCTCTCTCTCTCTCATTCTTATACACTTAGAGTTTCTTGGACCACTTTGGCATTGGAGAAAGAAAGGAAAAGAAGGCAAGAGGAAGCAAAGATCAAACAGGGAAAGGCAGGATCAAGTAGCTACAACAGGCTTCATTGCAGGTATCAACTTGCATGTGTATTTTCCTTGCTAGATTTGGCATGCATGGTATTGCATGTGGTTATTTTCTATCATGGCATGGGTTTTTCCAGTTGTGATAGTGTTCTTTAGCCTAGCCTTGCCATTTCCTAATAGATTTGATGAGATGGGTCTCATATGCAGTTCAGATGGGATGGCCGGATGGATTTGAAACTCAGTGGGGTGGATTTCCTGATAAACACATGGCCTAGTGGTCCCTGAACCAGACTATGGATCATGGTAAAGCCACTAGCCTAGTAACCCCTGAGCCAGACTATGGGTTGTGGTAAATCCAGGATTATGTTCCTCGGTGGGCCTAGGAATTATTTCCAGTGAATGTCAGGATATATGGTAAATCCAAAAGGTGCATTTATCTTCGTTGGGCCTTGTAGTCCCGCGATGGGATGTACGGTAAATCCTGGAGAGTGTGTATTGGTGTAGGGCCTATTGATCCCTAGATCAGACTGTGGATTACGGTAAAACCTAAGAGAATAGGAGGCACTCAAATTCCTCACAGTGTAGGTGGAGAAATCTAGTGGCGTCCATGCTTGTTTGGTGTTTTTTTTTGGTGTGTTCTATGAGTCCCACATTCATGCTTGGAATATGGCACAAGGGTGATTGGTTGAAGGGAGAATTGGCTCAGCCAATCTATGGTCAAGTGGAATGTGGTAGTCCCAGCTCCGGTTGGTTAATGGATTTCATTAATGAAGAATTCATTCCCTTGGTTTCGTGTGTAAATGTATTGATTTATATGTGGATCTTATGGCTAATATATTTATGGTATTTTTGTTGTTACTATGTTGGTTATATGTATGTTTTAGTTGACCGGCTATGTATGTCTCTTAGCATGTTTTTACTTGTAAATGAATGGATAATGTATCTATGACCTAATAGACGATAATGCAACAAATGACACAAGGGAACAATGGTTATTAGTGATTCTCAGATAAGTACGAGATCCCTATGTTTAATATTGTTGGATACACCTATAGATTACATGTTTGTGATATGTTTGATGAAATGTCTGTCATGGCTAGTAGGGGTTTGATTAAGGTATTTTTTAACTTATTTCTTTTGCATCATTGTTTCTTTGTTCTTTTACTTCTCCTAGGTTATTATTCCATTATGGGTCGTGACCTGGGCTCTGGGCATGAAACAGTGGCTCAAATCCCATGGACACTGGCATAGAACTGGTAAAATGAGTCTCTCGATGTTGGTAGGCAAGCCTGTGAGAGAAACTATGGGTTTTTGGACATCTTCATGTCTACAACATGAGAGCGCCTAAGGTGTAAGATGGTCAGAACTTCAGTAGGACCCAAGGGAAAGTTGTCTCAAGTGTTGGATTGGTTCCTGAGGGTCCTGAAGATGATGTTGAATGTCTGTGTGTTATGTTTATGTCAATTCCACTTCCCTAAGGTCACATAGGAGATAAAATCCAATCATAGTAGCCTCTCGTCACATGTTTACCACGGTTGGTCGGTTACTTGGGTAGATGTGGGAGGAGGGTGTTATACTAACACATCCAAAATCGACAGTTGTTTAGTTGAGCTGCTACGAGACAACCCCTACTAGACGCATTGCCATAATGAAACAGAAGTTACAAATTTGGTTCGTCTGCATACTAAGAGGAAACTAATTGACTTAGTTCTAGAAGGCGAGAGGTCAACAACAGGGGAAGAAATTTGTTTCAATGGAATACGAAGAATTCAACAACGTGAGGATAAATTGCATGAACACAAAATAAAATTGGTTTTTTTCTTTTTTTCTATTGGTTTTATGTTGGTTCATTCAGGCTCATGGATCTTGGGTTATTGGTCTTGGTTTGGTTGTTGCGTGATCTCCAGAGAGTGTGACTGGATGTTATATGAGTTAGTGAGGGTGTTTGGTTGATGTATGTGGTATTGTTCCGTAACAACATGAGAATTTCAAGTACTCTAATGACTCCACTCTCATATTTGTATTCTTTTATGTAATAACACATTTTGACTAAATAAAAGTGTTTGAATCCTTTCTATGTTCTCGTGAGCAGACTCAAATTACTCTTTGTTTGTGGTATGTAATTTAGTCCTTGAATTAATTAATTTAATAGCCAAGTTTCAATGGCCTGGGTTGTGTGCTATGTAACAACAATCTAGATTTTGTAGGTTTTGTGAAAGCTACAAAACCTAGGTTGTGTCAACATGCCAATAGTGGTTTCTCATATTTATCCCTCCAAAAATCAACTAGTTCAGGTCTTACCCATGACTACTATAGTGGCAGGGGTAGGGGCTAGGCCATTAAGTAGAAGCAGTCGATTCACCATTATAGAGTAGGGTGCAATCTAATAGAAACCTAATAAAATTATTCTACGTGAGAGGGATATGGGATATAGAAGCTATTGCTTACACTAGAATCAAATCACATAGAGGTAGAGGAAAAAAAAACTATTGAATCATAAAATGTAATAGAATTCAAGAAACGTCTATGGAAATGGAAGGGAGATGATCAAGGCAATGAAATGGTGGTCTACATTGATGTTAAGTAGACAAGAGTAGTGGCAGGTGCATGGAATAAGTGGAAGTTACAAAGAAGAGGTAGACTTTGTATATACCTAATTACTTTATACCTTATATTAAAACTTTGGTTGACCTACTATCTAGATTTTAGACATACATTACTACTTTGTAACTTACATTAAAACTAAAACTTTGGAAAAATGAAAACTTACATTACTATTATGTAATTGTTGGTCATGATTGGGCTGACCTAGGTTCGACCTATAATGTGCACCAAAAAAACCCTTAACCACTAGCCCTTTCGACAACAACCTGCAAGCAGATCACAATCTCACCCGAAGTGACTATGGGAGGATGCAGAACCAGGTTTCTGCAGCCTTGAGGGATGATGTGATGTGGTATTTTTATGTTCCTTTTAGCTTTAACATACACAGATTACTTATTCTCATTCATTTGATCACATAAACATATAATATAAACCCATAATCATCACTGCACTGTAATAAAATGGAATTGTAATAACTTGCTATGTTGTATAAGCAAATATACGCATACACATGAAAACACAGATTTTACCGTGGTTCAACCCAATGTGGGACTACATCCACAAGAACTATTTATTATAATAATAATTCTTCTACAACAAACAGTTATTGGCCTACGCACTCAACTACATGCTGTCCACCCACTCAGCTGCAGAGCCTTTCCTTCACCACAAACTGCAGATCACAGTAATTCGACCATAAACATAGATCTGGACAATAAAGATGATTCTCTCCTCTATTATTGATCCCTATATATACTATTACATTGAGGGATATATCATCATAATACCATGGTCCACATACCATGTATTCCCCTAATACAAGCAACTATGGTTTGAAAACCATGATATTTTATTACATTATTTTACATAAAGGAGGGGCTTTGACTTGCCCTGAAGCCCATATATAATGCACTATATACATTGTGCATTCCACTTCGTGCTTCGCTTCTCCAATGCGTGGTCCACTTCGTGCTCCACTGTATTCTTTACTTCGCACTCCACTTCACAAAATGAGGAGTCTTCACCAAAGTCTAGGCCAAGTTGGATTGCACCCAACAGGCCCCTAACACTCATATGTGACTCGTCCTAAGTTACTCAGCTAATTTGCCTCTTATTTTTCAGTGATGTTGTTGTAAGCCTTGTTGAACTGCTGTAAAGTATATGTTACCTGATTTTCCTCACTGCCCACTTCCTCTAGCAGTGCCTCTGTCACATGTTCTGCAGCCCTCTGTACCAACATTGTCTCCCTCTGACGAAGTTGTTGAAGCTTCTCATCTAGTGCCTGCAGTAGCTGAAGGGCCTCATCCTGCCAAGGTTGAGTCCTCTCTGCCAAAATTTTTTCTTCTTTATTCAACTCCTCAATTTTCTTATGGAGGTCCTTCAACTCATTAATATTCATGAGCTTCTTCGGGATTGGTAAGGTCTTCGAAGATGCCTAAATTTCTTCTAACTATTATTGCTTTTTTTGCATTTCTTCTAGCGGTTTTTGTACATTTGGATCTTATAGCGAAGTCCAAATTTGTAGACTTTCAATCAAGAGTTTTCCACAGTCTACCACCGTTGCGGAGAAGCTTTCCACTGTAGTCTTAAGGTCGGTCTCCCTCTGATCTCGTACTTCATCTGGCGTAGTTGGCTACAACTTCATTTTCAGGTCACTGATCTACATTTCGTACTTGAATTTCACTGCGAATATTTTCTCCTTGTACCCCTTCACTGCAAGGCTGAGCTTTGTGACCTTGTCTTCTACTAGCTCTTCCTCTTGGACATCAAGGTCTATAATTTCTCTACACATTGCTTCCACTGCTTCCTTGATCTTATCATGCTCCTCTACTACTTGATCCCTTTCTTAGATCACTTGCTCGAGCTTTTGCCAAAGCGCAACTCGCTCTTTTTCTACTTGAATATTTAGTTGTGAGGTGTGTTGTTTGCGTAGCTTCCGCTCTTCAATTATCTCCATGTGCAACTTGTGTAGTCTTGTTAATGGTACCACTACGATATTCATATTGACATGCTTCCATTCCTTAGCCTGCTATTGTAGTTCGGCGACAAATTGTAGGCCTCTTGTAGGTATCGGTGCTAACCTCGCTGCAAGCGTAGGCTCTATCTACCTTTCTACTCCAACTCTTTCCTCTAGCTGTGTTGGTTGTCTTACCGTCTGTGCCAGTATCTTCAATTATGTGATCTGCTTTGCGATATTTTTCAAAATTGTGTCATAGCAATCGTCTACTCTATTCCAGGATTATGTTGTTGCTTCCTATATCTTGTCCCCGATTTGATCTATATCTTGTCCCCGATTTGATCTAAGTCCCCTTCGATAAGGACTATTGGCATGACGTCTTTTGTCTTATCGGTCTTCTGCTTCTTCTTTCTCTTTGATGTAGCTTCGCCCTCTTCCTTCCTTTTTTCTGCGACAACGAGGTATGTCTCTATCTTTTTTTATTCTATGTTATACTCTTCTAGAGGATCATAGTGACCCTAGTCATGTAGTCCTTATTCTTTTGATTCATGCCCATCCTGATCCTTGTCCTTGTCTTTTCCACTCGTTTCGTCCTATTGCAAAGTGTCCTCTTCTGTCGCACTATCTTCTGCTTCTGCCTCTAGCGCAGTCATCCATTTTGCAGGCCACTGTTGTGCTACTTCCAAGATGTCACCCTATGTGACCAAGTATGGCAGGGCATACCATTCCTTCTTTGTATTTAGGTGATCCTATATATACACTCTATGAAAATATGCCTTAAACTTTGCAACAACACTATACTTCTCATATAGGATAGGCGAGAGGCGAGGGTGTTGGTTCACTACCATATGAAAATCCATATGATACAATACAAAGAACATCATGTTCTCCATTGCTCGTGATGGCTGAGTGGTAAACCATAGTGAGGCATATCGCGCAGCTTCACAGACATCTCATACTACCATGGGGAACTGTGAATCCTCTGAATCTCCATGTTAACATTGCAATAATCCAAAGTAACCACGCATAATGGAATGTGGTACCTTTCTCCTGGACTTCGCGGAAATCATCTAGAAATACCTTGCAGGGGTATTTAGCATAGTTGTATTAAACCCCATTGGTGCATTGTGCAGTTAATGAAACCACCGACGCAGGAACTTCATTCGCTCGACACTTTCTCATGATCTTTCTAGCCAATATGTGCACTACGAAGCGAACTGCCTAGTCACTAATTTAATTGATATCATATCCCCTCTTTTACTTTTTCTAGCCCAAACTTCTTCTTCATACTATCCGCTACAGCACGGTCCTGATCTTTTCCAATGAACTCCTCCACAAAGTTCTGCCCTTGGTATGGTAGTCTTTTGATCCTCCATATCAACATTGGTTCTATAGGGATATTATTTCTCATCCATAATCCTCCATCGTGAACCAGCATGGGAAACTGATGCACACATGTTGTGTTCCCCGGACTTCTACTGAAGTGTAGCACATTTAACATATTCAATAATCTCGACTGTGCCAACCCATTTTCCCACCATTGTGGTTCTAGCCTTGTCACTCTGTTGTCTGGGTAGTGCACTTGTTTCAAATACCGGTCTGGTGTGAACTGAGGGCACTTCTTCCTGTCGTTAAAGTCATAATCCACGAATTTTAGTTGCAGTATTTTTCCAAGCCATTCCCCATTAAATGGTACTTTCTCTCACAGTAGGGGTGTGAAGGTGCCGAACTTTGCATTCTTCGAGTCTTTGACTGGTTTAGAATTCAGTTTCCTTGATGGAATGTATGGTGATAGAGTCGATGGAAATGCTTCACCACCTATTTCCATATGCACCTCCTCCACTTCTTCTTTGTTGTCTTTGGCTTGCTCAGGTTGTGGTTGAGGCTAGACATGTTTCTTATCCTGTTTCTTTTTGGTTCTTTCTTCCCTGGTTGGTTTCTTCCTCGAAGATTTCTGTTGCTTTTTTGTTGATGCTATTATGGGCATCTCAGTTGATGCTGTGAGAATACTAGTGGCTTCCACGAGTCCAGATAAGCCTTTCTTGTGAAAATTACACACAATTTCTTCCCAAGAATTCTCAGATGACATATGACAGCGAAAACTTTTGTAATTTCTTTGCACTCTCAAGACTCAGATTCTTAGTTCAGCAGAGTGTTCGATCTGGGCAGGAGGTGTCTTCTTGTAACGATTTCTAGTTTCTAACCCCATCATTAGCTTAGATTTTGTTCAGATTGTGTTCATATTGTGTTCATTAATTGCACATCTATCCCTATATCTTGTCAAACTATCCTCATAAATGCAATTTTCTATATATTTTAACGTTAACTTTCCCTTTTAACTGTCATATTTTTCCGATGAGCTTCGACACATCCATATTGTAGCGAACATTCCATCTTGCGTCATAGCTCCTATGTACTTTGGCATAATTCAGACAATAGTGAAGTCACTCCTTATGTCAAAGCTCTCTGCAGCGTAGTTTATAGTCCAGTGCCCACTTTCAACTGCATGTGGCACTAAGACTTTTCTCCTTTCTTCCTTAGAGAAAAGTTATAGGGGCAGGGTTGTCCCTATACAACTTCACCCTACTTCCATTTACTCTTCCCTGAATCAATTCTCCTTTTAACTTTGCTAATTGAATTTCACCTCTATCAGTAACATGCTTGATAATGTAGGGGCCAACCAATGCATCTTGAATTTCCCTGAAAATTTCACAAACTTACTGTCATGGAGGAGAACAAGGTCTCCTACTTGAAACTTCTTTTGCTTAATATTTCTATCATGTCAGGCTTTTTCTCTTTCTTTTTGTACCTGTTGATGGAATCCTGTTATGAATCTATCTTACTCCAAATAAATCAACTGCGACATTCTTTCCTCATTATGTCAGGGTCTACCATATTTGCAAAAGCTACAATCCTTAGGCTAGGGACAATGTATTCCATGGGAATCACAACTTCTTGCCCATAAATCAACCTGAAGGGTGTCTGAACTGTCAAATTCTTACATGTGGTCTTGTGAGCCCATAAAATTGTTGGAATTTTGAGATCCCAGTCATATCTATTCACATTTCATACCTTAGTCAGTGAATTCTTCAAGATCTTATTAAATGGTTCTACTATTCCATTGGCCTGAGGGTGATAAGGGGTACCCTTTTGATGATAGACTTGGAATTCCTCAATCCATGCTTCAATAGTCTTATTCAAGAAGTGTGAAGCTTGATCACTCATCAAAATCTTTGGATGTCCAAATCTTGAAAATATATACTGAAAAATAAACTTCACAGTAATCTCTGCATTGCAATCCCTTACCAGTTGTGCTTTGGCCCATCTTGTTAAGTAATTAGTTGTCGTAATTATGTACCTCACACCAATCCTCTCCCTAGGTGGATTGATGGGTTCAATAAAATCAATAGCCCACATATCAAAAGCCTAAAATGTAACTTGTGGTACCAATGGCATCTCATCTCTTCTTGAAGATTTTCCTATTCTTTGAAACATATCACATGCTCTACAATATTCCTTTGCATTTTTATGTAGTGTAGGCCACCATAATCCTACTCTCAAAATATTTTACGTAGTATATTTTCCTGCAAAGTGTCCACTAGTTGCGCTACCATAAACTTCCACTAGAATCATCTAACTTTCATGTTCAGGAACATATATATGCAGTATCTCATCATGTCCCATCTTATATAAATGTCATGTTATTAATGAAAATTCAGTTTCCTTAACTACTAATTCTTTCTTCTGCTTCTTAGTATATTCTGAAGGAGCCATCCTTGTGGTCAAAAATTGAATGATATCTGCAAAATGGTCATCTGCAACTTTGATTGCAAATAACTATGCATTAGGGAGATTATCCTCTATGCTAGTTGGTTCTTCCCCTGTTTCCAACCTTGACATATGGTCATGTCTGCATTCATCCTTCATGATTTAGCAATGATCTCAAAACCATACTCTTGAAATAATAGTAACCATCTGCAAATATTTCCTCCTAGGACAAGCTTATTAACCAAATACTTCAATGTAGAATGATCTGTGAACATTTTAAAGTGTGATCCAAACAAATCATGTCTAAATTTCTGCAAAGCATACACCATAGCCAATCATTCCTTTTTTGTATTGGTGTAATTATTTTCTGCATTAGATAACTTCCTACTTGCAAAGAATATAGGATGATCAGTTTCTCCTTCACCAGGTTGTGCTAGTACCACTCCCAAAGCTATACAAGAAGCATCCACATGGACATGAAATTCTTTATTCCAATCAGGGAACACTAATATAGGTGTAGCTACTATCTTTTCTTTCAATATGTCGAGGCTCTTTTGACATTCTTCATCCCACTAAAAAGTTACTTCCTTCTTCAATAGTTTCTCCATAGGCGTTGTATTTTAATCATACCCCTTGATAAAATTTCTATAATACCCTGTATGTCCCAATGTAGTGTGAAGTTGTCTTACTGTCTTAGGTGGAGGCAAGTTCACAATAATAGAAATCTTAGCAGGGTCCACCATTAATCCTTTCTTGCAAAAATATGTCCCAACAATATACCAAAAGGTACACAAAATATTCACTTCTTTAAATTCAAGAAGATTTGATATTGTCTATATGTGTCAAGCATATGTCTTAAACTTCCAATATGTTTTCTTAGCAAACCAAATATTATCCAATCATCAAAGTATACCTCCAAAAACTTGTGGATTTATTCTTTAAAATCTACAACCACTACTCTATAAAATATAGCAGGGGCATTGTTTAATCCAAAAGGCATTATTGTGTATTGATATGAGCCTCATTCTATAGAAAATGCGGTCTTATTCCGATCTTCAAGTGCAATCCTAATCCGATGATAACCTGAAAATCCATCTGTAAATGAATAAGTTTCTTGACCTCCTACATTTTCTAACACTTCATCTATGAAAGGGGTAGGGAATGGATCATACAAACATGCATAACTCAACTTCCTCAAATCAACACAGATCCTAATTTCTCCTTGAGTTTTCTTTTCTTGCGCCACCATATGATTCACCCATTATGATTCTTCCACAAGTTCAAGAATTCCTACTACTATCATCTTATCAAGATCTATCTTTACTTTCTCCTTATACTTTGGGTTCAATCTGTAACGTCTTTTCTTGACTCACTTCGCATGAGGCTTCAGATGAATCTTCATGACTCCTAGATCTCCTATTATACCCTTCATCTCTTAAAACTTGGTGGGAAATAGTTCTTGATATTCATATAATAACTTTGTAATTTTAGTGATTGTCTCTTCATCCCAATAATCTCCTATTGTTGCAAACTTGGGCTCATTCTTTGATCATATGTTCACCTTCTTAGTCTTCAGTGGCTTCGTTATATCTGGTATCTCTAATTTGGGTCCATTTACTTTGTCGTATCCTTCTGATTCTGCTATGTCGATGTTGCATGTATCTTCTTCCTCTTCTGTAGTAAGGTTATAGAATTCTCGTGCATTTTCTATCTACATAGCCCAATCAGGTTGATGCCATGTCAATGAGGTTGCATTCTCAAGTATTTTCTTCTTAACTGTCTAAAGAGCCAAATCTATGTACAAACAATCATCCTCAAAGCTAAATGTCAATATAAAATCATCGATCGTGTCTGCCTAATCCACAGTACCATGTCAAAGCTTTGTTTCTAAGTACCAGTTCTTAGGGATTGTCTCTAATGTATGAATTAATCCATGTACCCATTCTTGTTATGGAATCTCCTTCCATGTTGTAGTGCATAATTGGATATGCTTCCTAGGGTTAGTTTCACCATCATATTCTATTTCTATTTTTGAATTGATCTGTCCAAACCTTATCCACATCAATCTTTGACATTCCTACCAACCTTCTATATTCTTCTTGTGTGCACCCCACCATCTAGCAAGAGTAGCTTTCAAGGCTATATCCAAGGCTAACAATCTTTGACTTTCTAAAACTTTTTCCTCATATTCGTAAAGAAAAAAATTCACATTACCTAAGCCATCATAAGAAGGCGGGTTACATGCCTAAGATGTCATGCAGTGAACTGATTTGGAAATTCTTGCACAAAACTTTGTAGGTACTTCATGTAGCATGTTTTTCCAGTTCTCCAATTATTCTTCTGAGTTTGAGGTACAAGAACTATCATGCTCCCAACTCAACTTTCCTTCTGTAGTAGGGTTAACAAAATCTTGTTCCTGCATTTTCATTTGATATATATTATCTATATCAGATGTGCAATACTCTTCTTTGAATGGTTCTGTATATCTTACTCCTTTTGATGGATCCAAGGGAACAATTACTCTCATATTTCTTCCTTCAAATATCATATGTCTCTTCTTCAAATTGATTATGGCCATATTATCAAATGCCCAGTCAAGTCCAAGCAATGTAGGATAAAGGTTACTATCATCAACATTCTATATTACTTCAAAGTCAACAGTAGTGCGAAATCCTTCAATATTCATGGCTACACCTGATAGTCTTCCTAAAGGGAAGATCTTTTGCTGATTTTCCATCCTTAACTGGATAGGTGACCACAGTAGCTTCGTCTTACCCATTAATTCCCATGTCTGCTTTGTCAAAACATTAGCATCAGGTCCTAGATCTAGAATAACTTGATCCATCTCATATTCTCCTATCTATGCATTAAGCCTCATTTCACTTCCAGTTATCTTTTGGCGATGCAAATTATTCACTACGCGCATCTCACCTCACGGTGTTTCTATTGATGCACAAGAATCTATCAACTGCTGAAGTCCTTCTATAGCCTTTTGATCTCTTAATAATTTCATACAAGTTTGCAAAAAAGACTTTAAAGTAACTCCTTGATTTGTTAATTCTTGGTCTTGTGTTGGAGCTCGATCTTGTGTCAGAGCTTGACTCTGCGTCGAAACTTGATTTTATGTCGAAGTTGAGGACACATCGTAGCTAGTTTTCTGCTTTGGCTACGAATTGGAGGTCAAAGATCGAACATCCATAAAGCTTCTCTTTGCTTCAGCACTTCTTTTTCCTTCTAAATATAAAAAACAGGAGCTTTCTCAACAGTTTCTCTAACCCATGTACTTTCAGATTCTCTCTTTGCCTCTGCTTTATCTCTACCGGTCGCAACTCCACTTCTAGTAACAATACTAATTCACAGCTTGTTATTCCTTCTTTCATCAGTCATCATTTGAATATTCTGTGTCAAATGTTGATTCCTTTTTCTTGCATTTTTTCCATAAGTATAAGACATTCTTCAATTACATGGTCAAAAGATTTACAATACTTACATGTCGTAGTAGGGTTCTGACAATCTCTCACAAAATGGCCTGCCTGGCCACAGTTATAGAAAATAATTTATCCATGTCCTCAACTAGCTTCAGCACATCGACCTCTTCCTCGACCACCGTGTTGTCCACTGCCTTCATGTCCATGCTCTTCTACT
Organism: Pinus taeda; assembly: GCA_000404065.3. Lineage (NCBI taxonomy): Eukaryota > Viridiplantae > Streptophyta > Pinopsida > Pinales > Pinaceae > Pinus > Pinus taeda. The sequence goes on along the minus strand of APFE031492220.1, from coordinate 36,107 downwards.
TACATTCTATAAATTTCAGAATTGCGCTCCATCATTTGTTCATAAGCTCGAAAATTGTTCTCATCATGTCCTATTGATTTGCAATATATGTTCCTTGGAGTCTACACATATTTTTGTAACAAGTAACAATCTTCTAAGAGATGTTGACCTCTGGTTTTACATATCTCGCACCACAAGCTGGATCCTGCATTTAAGGGATTTGGCGCCCCACTAACCATGTAATCCCTAAATATAGGAAACTGTTCTTTAGAATGGCCCTTCGATATGCACTTTGTACACCATAATTCTTCTCTGACTTCTTTGCTTTTCTTGATATCTTGTATCTGCAGGGTTAGGTGTACCAGCTGACTCTGAATCTATTGCATACTTGCATTAGTATCTCATATAGGCAAAGCTTCCAACATCATCGCAATCTGCAGAGCTTTGGCATGACTTGTTATCTTTTGTTGCATCAATGGTAATCTGATATGCGGTAACAAAGCATCTATAAACCATTCTTTATGTTGTTGTAGAGTTATTTCAAAGCTCACTTGATCTAACAATTCGTTAAATCTCTTATCAATGTTCTAAACAGACTCAGTAGGTTTCTGTTTAATTTCTTTTAGCTCAATGATTCATTACGACTCAAACTTCAGCTTCTTAAATTCTCTGATCAGCATTGCTTTGATATCTGTAAATTTCTGATATGGTTACTTGAATACTTCATATAACATGTTAGAGCTCTATCTCACAGCGTCATAATGAGTTTCTCTTTCTTTATATTTTCATTGTTGATCTGCTTCGCGGTCCATACAGCTTCACATAAAAACCAAAACTGTTGTGGATCTTCTTATATAGTTCCTTTCAAAATAGACAACTTAATATCATTAGCCATATTTCTTCTTGGAGAGGGAGGGGGAGGGTAGGGAGAGAAGTAAGGGGAGGGGTGGGGGGGTAGGAGGGATAGAAGGAGGGGGGGAGGGAGAGTAAAAAAAACCTTGCCTCTTGCTGGTATTTGGCTCGTGCGAACTCTCAGGCATGGAAGGTGAACACTGCGAAGTTACCTGAGGGTTATAAGGGTGGATTTCTTCCCTTTCACTTTCAGACTCACTCAAAAGAGGACTACAATCAGTCTCTACAAAGGCCTTTCGATCTTGTCCACGAGCTCTCTTTCTGGTATCTATTCTATATCCTTTTCCACTTCGCGTTGTTCCAATCTCTTGCTTAGATTTATTTTCTTTTCTTCCGAACATAATTAAACTAACAATCTGATTGCATCCATAAAACTCATTTTTCACATAGAACCATCTTAATCCAGAGTTTCAAAGATTTCAAATACTTACCTCGCATTCCTTTGAAGAATCATTGTTCTGCTTCATGGTAGGACATAGTTTGGTATACTATGAACTCAATAATAAATCCTCCCAAGATGTTATCAATCCAAAAATTGACAACCCTTGAAATCTTGTTGTCAGTTCTCTTGAGTCGTTGTACCAATTCAGGGTTCCACAACATAGGTTCTCCACCTTTAAAATAGGTCTTTCTTTTAGTCAACCTTGATATCCACTCGTACAATTCACCAGGAAATGATATGAAGAAAATTTCATATTGATCTGTGAAAATATATCTCTGTAACCAAGTTTCAAACTTCAGACGATGACTTTTGTTCTCTTAATCTACATATTCTCGTTCCTTTGATTCTATCCAATCTTGAATCTCCTTTTTCGACAGATGCCACATAAACATATCCCTTAAACAAATCCTGGTCCTGGAAACGGAACCATTTGTTGGTTATGATTGGGCTGATAGAGGTTTGACCTATACTAAACACCAACAAAACCCTTAATCATTGGCCCTTTCGGCAATGGCTTGCAAGCAGATCGCAGTCTCACCCGAAGTAACTATGGGAGGATGCAGAATCAGGTTTCTGCAGCCTTGAGGGATGATGTGATGTGTTATTTTTATGTTATTTGTATCTTTAACACATGTAGATTACTTCACCGCATTCATTTAATCACATAAGCATATCATATAAACCCATAATCATCACTGTGTTGTAATAAAATGCAATTGTAATAAATTGCTCCGCTACAACAGATAATAAGAAAATATATACATACACATGAAGAAATATTTTACCGTTGTTCATCCCAATGTGGGACTACATCCACGAGAACTATTTCTTATAATAATAATTCTTGTACAAGAAACAGTTCTTGGTCTACGCACTCTGTTGCGGACTTACACCGTTCCGCACTCAGCTGCAGAATATTTCCTTCGCCACAAACTATAGATCACAGTAATTTTACCATAAACATAGGTCTGTACCATAAAGATGATTCTCTCCTTTATTATTGATTCCTATATATAATATTACATCTAGGGATATATCATCAAAATACCATGGTCCACATACCATGCATTCCCTTAATATAAGAAACTATGGTGTGAAAACCATTGATCTTTTATTACATTATTTTACAAAAAAGAGGGGCTTCGACCCATCCCAAAGCCCATATACCGCGAGGTATATCCACTGCATGGTCCACTTGTCGCTCTGTTGTACTCTTTACTTCGCACTCCGCTTCACAAAAAGTAGAGTCTTCACCAAATTCTAGGCCAAGTTGGGTTGCGCCCAATAGTAATTTGAAATATATTATAGGAAAAAAAAAAACAAAAAATTTAAGCTAATCTAAGTTTCTAAATGAAACTAATAACAATAAAAATGATATTAGTAATAAAATTTCAAATTAATAAATTCTTTTATTACTATTCATTTATAACCCAAATCATATATTATAAAATAATTTAAAAATGTACGATCAAACTGAAATTAATATAAATCAATACAATCAAAAGATGGTTATAGTAACTACATTACCTTGGGCAGGTACTAATAATAACAGGAAGCGATCATAATTTTTGTTTTCATAAAGCTAATTTAAATCCCATCATGTAAATTACAAACATAAACAATTCAAAAGTGCATAAAAGAAAAAATGGCATATATACTTTGTCACTAGTGAAGCTTCTTCATGGTGCCTTTTTCTAATTTTATAAAATCATGTGTAAGTTGATGGCGTGTTGTAATTTCTCATCACACCTTTTAAAGAGGCTACCCGTGCTCATGGAATTTTTGGTGAAAATATCTTGATAAGTGTAAATACATTTTTTCAACCAAGGGGTGGGTTTCACCTATGCCAATAATACCTGTCTCTAGTGCATTGTTAATTCCTTATCGTAACAGTTGCAACAATTCAAGCCTCGAGGGTTAACTCAATTGGTCTAGTTCCCATCGCTAAAACACATTGTTAATGGGAGGTTACAAGGTCAATTCTCCTCAAATCCTTTTGGGTTAGGATCTTCCAATAATCCAAAAAGATGCCATCCTTTCAGGTGGATCTACCTGGATATTTCCATGAAAAAAAATAGTTGAGACAATTTTAGGGCTTGACCATTATATCATCCCAATTGATAAGAAAATATTTTGAAAAGTGTAACTAGGTTCGGTCTTCATAATGACATGTGTAATTGTGATTTTATATAATTGACGTAAAGAAGAAAAATAAAATTATTTTTGTAATGCTTGTCTCATGGGTTTCATGAGCAAGGAATTTTATTTTTAGTTAAGGCTCCAATTTTGAGCTCTTAGGATTGATCATAAAGTCTATTGAGTCAATGTCATGAATGAAAGACACTTTTTGTGCATGTTGCATAAGTATGTGAGTCATTGAAAGAGTCAAAATACCCTCTAAGGCCAAGCTCAAGAACCTAAAACAAGTCAGCCTCTAATGGAGTAATGAAGCTACACCAAATGACATGTCGGCCTAGGAATTTCTAAAGTTGGCTTATATTGATGAATCACTATAAATATGGGAGGTCAGCCTCCATTTGAGAACAAGATTTTCGGTCAAGAAAGAAGAAGAGAAAAAAAGTGCGAGGAACTCAAGTAAGTGTCTCATCACCAAGTAAAGTAAGGAGGATCTTCACCAATGTGTTTTTCTGATCTGTTTTTGAGCTAGTACACTCCACATGTGCGAAGATTCAAGGTTGTCTACTATCGGAAGGACCGAGGTACCACAGTCATAGTGAAAGGGAAATTTTTGGAGAAAAATAAGGTGATTCTTAAGCCAAGTTGAAGGAGAGAAGGTCTCCATCTAGAGCGAAGGGAATCAAGGTGTTTTTCTCTCTCATATACCTCAGATAGGGTTTCTGAAATAGGGTTGAGAATTGCAGTGCTGAAACAAGGGATTGAAATCAAAAGGATAACTGAGAAGGAGGAAGTAGCGAACATTTTGACTATCGTTGACTCAAGGAAGAGGAGGAAGTTGTGTGTCTTGGTCTTGGAGTGGAAAATAGTTCAAGGGTCTTGCTCTTGGTATTTATCAATTGAAGCCTCTATAAGAAGAAGAATTTGTTTGGGTTTTCCTCTCAAGTTGGAGAGGTTTTGGCCCTGGTTGATAGCCTATATTTTGTGTCTCTTGTCTATTTATTGTTTATGCATTGGCAGTTATTTGATGAAGAAGAAAACTATAATAATCTAATTAAAGACAAGATCTTAATATAAAGAAGTAAAAAAACATTCAAAAGAAATTCTCATAAGAAGAGAAATCACCTAATGTTGATGCCCTAGATTTCTCAACATGGAATCAGAGCTAAGGTGACAAATTCAAGGAATGGCATTTTATCAAGGGACACTCAAGGATCAAATCTCGAGAAAGACATCAAAGCAAATATAAGAAGATCATCTTGAATTCAATGTCTACAAATAATTATCAAAACCATATATCAAAGAAGAAGTCTCAAGGAACTCAAGTAAGTGTCTCATCACCAAGTAAAGCAATGAGGATCTTCACCAAAGTGTTTTTCTGATATGTTTTTGGGCTAGTACACTCCACATGTGCGAAGATCCAAGGTTTTCTACTGCCGGAAGGACCAAGGTACCAAAGTCATAGTGAAAGGGAAAATTTTGGAGAAAAATAAGGTGATTCTTAAGCCAAGTTGAAGGAGAGAATGTCTCCATCTAGAGTGAAGGGAATCAAGGTGTTTTTCTCTCTCATATACCTCAGCTAGGATTTCTGAAATAGGGTAGAGAATTGCAGTGTTGAAGCAAGGGATTGAAATCAAAAGGATAGCTGAAAAGGAGGAAGCAACCAATAGTTTGACTATCGTTGACTCAAGGAAGAGGAGGAAGTTGTGTGTCTTGGTCTTGGAGTGGAAAATAGTTCAAGGGTCTTTCTCTTTGTATTTATCAATTGAAGTCTCTATAAGAAGAAGAATTCATTTGGGGTTTCCTCTCAAGTTGGAGAGGTTTTGGCCCTGGATGATAGCCTATATTTTGTATCTATTGTATCTTTATTGTTTATGCATTGGTATTTGTTTGATGAAGAAGAAAAATATAATAATATAAGTAAAGACAAGATCATAATATAAAGAAGTAAAAAAACATTCACAAGCAATTATCATAAGAAGAGAAATCACCTAATGTTCATGCCCTAGATTTCTCAACATGGAATTAGAGCTAAGACGACAAAGTCAAGGAAGGGCATTTTATCAAGGGACACTCAAGGATCAAATCTCAAGAAAGACATCAAAGCAAATCTAAGAAGATCATCTTTAAGTCAAGATCTACAAATAATTATCAAAACCCTAGATCAAAGAAGAAATTTACACTAGTAAAAGTCTCGGGATCCTCAAGCCATTAAAAGGACCACAAAGACCCTACTCAAGATGAAGGGACTTATAAATCAAGTTTCTTACTAGAGAAGCAAGATCAAGGATGTTTCAATCGTCTTCAAAATTTCTAAGGCAATTCCCTCTCATTGAGGCAAGGACTTTACCATTGTATAAGATCATCCAAGAAGCATAAAAAAAAAAAAAAAAATCATCATTGGTCATCATCAACAAGGACATCACCATCAAAGGATCTAAAGTGGTCTCCCTCTTTGTAGGGTCAAGGATAATTCTTGAAAAGAACTATCTTCATCAAGGAGAAGCTCTATATTAATTATATCATCATCAAAATTCAAGGAGGCAGCAAGTGGAAGAAGTATCTTCACAAGCAAGTATATTTGTGTCTGAATCTATCAAAACATGTTTTTGCAAGGAAAGCCAAAAAATTGGTTGGGGATTTATACTATCTTGCATGGGAGAAGAGGACAGATCTTAATCTCATTGAAAATGAGGTTGGGGATCATGTCAAAGGATTTATCACCAAACCAATGAAAGAAGATCCTCAAGCACTTGCAAAGTTTATGAAAGGGGAAGTGAGGGCTCAAAGGATTCTCATAGAATCCATCAAGAATCCTGCTATAGTGATTAATGCATGGGTGGTTGTCGATGAAATACCCTCTCGTGTCTTCCCGAGGCCCAAGGTAGATTGTTTAAGATTAGCTGCAACTGTCACAAAGAAACACACATATATTCATATTAATCCATGATTGACAAAGCGAAAGGAGAAGGATTACCTCAGTCCTTGGTGTAGTTATGTTGGAGATCTCAATGTGGCAAAGTGGAAGGCCTCTCTACCCGTTCCTAGATCAAAACCTGCAAATAAGCAAGACAAAGTGTAATCTCCACAACATATAAACCTTGACAATCAACATTAGGGGAATTTGAGGTCTAAAATGGGCCTCCTAAAAAAAATGTACAACCAAAATAAACTTTATAAGAACCAATAGGATTTAAGATGATGATTTCAACCATAGGTGATGATTCACCTTTTTTGGAGTAAAAAAGTAAAAAGATTAAAAAATAATAAAATAATAAAACTATTTTTTCAACTCATATTTTCAACAAATATCCCTTAGGTTTTACTTAAATTTCAAGCGAGAGTACTCGTTGGATGCAAAATTTAATTCTTCATCCAAGAAATACCCATGTTGCATACTTTTGATTGACCATACTACGTGAAGAATGAGAAATACATGAAAAAATATGATTGCAATCACATTTTTCATGTATTTCTCATTTTTCATGTAGTAGGGTCTATCGAAAGTATGCAACATGGGTACTCCTTGGATGAGGAATCAAAATTTTAATCCAACGATTGTTTCCGCTCGAAATTTGAGTATACCCATAGGGAGATAAGTTGAAATTATGAGTTGAAAAAACAGTTTTTTCCTTTTTCCCTATAAAATTTGATGATGTAATCTAATCTTATTTTAATTATTCCACTATTGTTTTATAATTTCCTTTGGAAGCCCATTTTAGACTTCAAAATTCCCCTAATGAACATCAATATAAGAAATATAAGCAAGCATGCATATAAGCTACTTGTTAATCATGGAATCGAATCAACATGTAAATGAATACAATATCGACGTCATCATTTAGACAACATAGAAACATAGCTATATCATTAAATAGAAGAAGAATGATTACATCAATATTTGTTGGATCAAGCCTCTAGTCCTTTAGCTCCACTCTCTCTCTCTCTCTCTCAACTTCTTGGCAACATAACCATTCAACCTCTATTATAATGATCGAGCCTCCAATTTATAGATGGAGAGAGGCTTCTCATTTCCAATTATTTCATGAGTTTCATTAAGGAAAAAGCTTGGATCTTTCCTTTCTTTATTTCTCTTCCCCTTCCTGTGGGACTCCGTTAGGAATAACAATGTCCTTAGTTAGGCTTGAGGCAAATGTTTCCTTCTTTTCGAGCTGACATTAGAGTGAAAATTGGACTTTCAGTCAGTCAACTAGCGCTTTGACCTCCAGGATCCCATAAATCTATAGTAACACTACCCTTTAGGAAAAACTGAGCGTTAACCTAGGCACTAACGCTTTTGGTTGAGAGCTGGAAAGCATTATAATTCTCCTTGCATGTTTCTAGGGTGCATTATCCTGGAAAATAGGCTTGTAACTTAGGTCTGTTCTTCAACCAATGTGTTTTTCTCCTCTGATTTGATGAGAAGGTCATTTTCCTGTATAACTTATCCCCTCATTCCATATGTATCTAAACTCGATACCTCAAAATAAATATATGAAAAATTGGTAGAGTTGTTTTCTATAAGCACTGCATGAGAAGTTATCTCTTAAGGCAAGAACTCTACAAGCTAAGGATATTAAAAAAAAAAGAATAGCCTCATAATTTATGAGGATATCTGAAATAAGGGATCAACTTCAAGATCTTGGTGAAATAATCTCTGACAAAGAGATGACCATCGTAGTACTAAATGCATTACTAGAGGAGTGGGGTAACTTTACTTCAAGTTTTTATGAAAATAAAGAAATTATTCAATTCCAGGATCTATGTTCACTATAAAAGATTGAAGAAACCAGGGTTAAGGCTAAACCTAAAGCGAGATCAAGCGAGAAAAATAAAGCATATGCTGCTATGACAAAGAGAAGAGGAAATTCTGGAAAAATTGGTCCTCGGAAAAAAGAAGAAGAAACTAGCTAAGGTTCAATGCTATGGATGTCAAGAATATGAGAATTACAAAAGAAATTGTCCTAAGCTTCAGAAGGAAAATAAAAAGATATCTATAGAAGAAGCCCATATCACCAAAGAAGTGGAGGAAGATGAAAATAATAAGTCCAAGAAAGAGGAAGTAAGAGATCTCTACTATGATTGAGATAGTCTTCCTCACCTAGTTCTTTTCAATTTCTTTTTTTCAAGTTTTTCTATTGTAAGATATGGCTATCATGATTCACTAAGGAAAATTATAGGATGCATCATGGAATTATAGAAGCATTAAAAGCAAGAGCTTGTGATCATAGAGAAAAATAACTGAAACAGAAGTCTATGATAGTCACCCATGTAAGGGTATAGCTCTTGGTAACCTCATTAGAAGTGTAAGTGGTACTTATGAGAAAGTCATCTAGTACAAATTTCATCATACATCAGTCAAAAGGAAATATCTATTGAATAAGGATACTCAAGATCATCTATTGGAATCTTCATCGAAAAGTTCACCAATCAAAAGGAAGCAAGTGTTTCATCAAGAGTTCCAACTTGTGGGAATTCATGGGATGATGGTATGATGACAAAAGGGGTGAAGCAGATCAAGGGATTGAAATTATTTCAATCAAGGAAGATGTTGAGAGAAATCTAGATGACCTAAAGAAAAATTAGGTATGTATGCTTGTATTCGATAGTGTAGAGTCATGTCATATGGTTGCAAGTAACATGGATACATGCTATATATTGAGAGCATGATCAAAAGAGAGGATCTCCTTCTTTGAAAGGATGCAGGAAGGCATGGGTCACACATTGTCTAGATGAAATCAACATAATATGTCCTCATATGATATATGAGGTGCTTGACAAAATTTAAGGAACTATGACTGGAAGTTCCTAGAAGGAAATGTGTGAAGAGAGAAATTAAGAGATTATGAAATATGCAACTATGGAAAATGCAATCAACATCTGAGAACTGAGATATTTGACTAGGATATCTCCATGAAAGATATGAAGACTTTGATAAAGTATGAAAAAGAAAGAGACCCTTGACAGTGTATAGCTTTTGGAGATGTGTCAATGTGTATGCAAGATGCTAATGTGAACAAGAAGATTTCATGATGAAAGACCATCACAAAGGTAATTTTGATTTAATGTTCATTCCTTATTTTTAAATGATATCTCGATGGGCTTATGCAGCAGCACTGCCAAGGGAAGATCTATGTATATCTTCCACCACTGATGTCCATGTACTAGGATGAAACATCCTTACGGAAACATGGCATGAAATAAAGCCAGATATGGACTAATGGATCACTTTCTGATAAAAGGAATAATGATATGACTAACTCATGGATGAAAGTAATGGATGGTCTATGCCCTACGAAGAAGTCCCAAAACATGAAGACTCTTGAATAAAGAAAAGAAGTTCATGTCATCATGAGGAGGAATTCTTCAAGCAACTGGTTGTCTCATCATCTCCGCCTGAAGAGTTGTTGTAAGTCCCTAATTAAGAGTGAGTCTGAAAAAAGTTTCTAACTTGGTAAAAACTTGCAAGAAAATTCCTAGGCCAAGAGGGAGCTTAGGTACGTTATTTCCATAATAATGAGTACATTCTTTCATTGGAATAGGTATGTCCTCCCTAAGTTGAGAAGGAGAGATAGACGCATCATTCCTGTCTTCACTTGGGAAGACAAAATGGAGGATTGGGTAAAGATCTAGCATTTGTTTCTCTTTGAGGATGAGTTAAGGCATCCAAGATAAGAGTAGTAGCAAATGATCGATATTATTTGAGCACTGGGAATCCAATATAAGAATAGTCATGGTGGACGCCAACATTGATCTCTAATCTTGTGGAGAGATAGAGTTGTTAGTCAAGGCCTTGCTATGTGACAGTGTTGGATAATATGACGCTATACGAATGGATTACCAATGTGACTCTTCTTATGAGAATTCTTTAGATTGATAATGTTCGAGTACCTTGTATGGATTACGAATACCTCCCTAATTAAGAGGGAGCGTTGAAAGTGTAACTAGGTTTGGTCTTCACAATGACATATAATTGTGATCTTATGTAATTTATGTAAGGAAGAAAAATAAAAATATTTTTTAATTCTTGTCTCATGGGTTTCATGAGCAAGGAATTTTATTTTTAGTTAAGTCTTCCATTATGAGCTCTTAGGATTGGTCATGAAGTATATTGAGTTAATGTCATGTATGAAAGACCTTTCTTGGGCATGAGTCATTGAAAGAGTCAAAAGACCCTCCAAGACCAAGCTCAAGAACCTCAAACAAGTCAGCCTCAAATGGAGTAATGAAGCTACACCAAATGACATGTCGGCCTAGAACTTTCTCAAGTCGACTTATATTGATGGAAAAAACGTAATAAATAGGGCAGCTTGGCCTCCATTTGAAAGCAAGAATTTATGTCAAGCGAGAAGAAGAGAACATAAGTGTGAGGATCTCAAGCAAGTGTCTCATCGCAAAGCGAAGAAAGGAGGATCATCACTAAAGTGTTTTTCTGATCTGTTTTCGGGCTTGTACACTCCACACATGCGAAGATCCAAGGTTATCTACTGTAGGAAGGACCGAGATACCACAATCATAATGAAAGCAATTTTGGGAGAAAAACAAGGTGATTCTTAAGCTGAGTTGAAGGAGAGGTGGTCTCCATATAGAGCGAAGGAAACCAAGGTGTGTTTCTCTCTCATATAGCCCAACTAGGGTTTCTAAAATAGGGCTGAGAATTGCAGTGCTAAAACAAGGGACTGTAATCGAAATGATAACCGAAAAGGAGGAAACAACTAGTAGTTTGACCATCGTTGACTCAAGGAAGAGGAGGAAGCTTTGTGTCTTGGTCTTGGAGTGGAAAATAGGTCATGGGTCTTGGTCTTGGTATTCGTTAATTGAAGTTTCTATAAGAATAATTTGCTTAGGTTTTCCTCTCAAGTTGGAGAGGTTTTGGCCCTGGATGATCACTTATATTTCGTCTCTTATCTCTTTATTGTTTATGCATTGGTATTTGTTTGATGAAGAACACTATAATAATCTAATTAAAGAGAATATGTTAATCTAAAGAAGTAAAAAGCATTCACAAACAGTTATCATAAGAAGAGAAATCACCTAACATTGATGCCCTAGATTTCTCAACAAAATCAACGCAAAATGACATTGGAATAATTATCTCTCCATTTGTCATATCCTTCCAAATATAATCAATTAAAAATGATAAGCACATCATATGCATCAGAGCAATGCTTTACCACTCTACCAACTACTACACTACAAAGATCAAGATATTCACAAAAGTCTTTAACCACTGTTACAAACAACTTTGCATCACAATGCCAAATGATGCCCACCATCCACGACAATTCAAAACAAGCCACTTTCATAAACCTTTCATCATATTTAAATTTAATAACTTTCATATCTGCCTTAACCCAGTTCAATGCGAGATGTTGTAACCCATATTTAATAGTTAGTGACTTCTTTAAATTATTAACATATTTTATTATTTTATTCGAGCATTTTATTGTTTTTAAATGTAATGTTACATCATAACATCTCTTTCATATAGGGTTATAGAATGCCTCTCAACACACTAATTTTTATCATTACCAGCCGATCACTTTATTATTTTATCATTCTTTATTATGTTTTATATTTTTCAATAAGCATGAGATAATTCTCATGAATATTAAATGTAATAAAATGTCTCATTATGAAGATTTTCATAGACATTGGATTTAGAGAATATAGAGGTTAAAGATAGCAAAAATCTCTTGTGGAAACAAATCTATTTAGCAGTATTGCCTTTAAAATTTGTAGATTATCTAAGACAGCAAGATGCTTTTCAGTTGCCTTTTGAATCCCTAACTTGGGGAGAAATATACAACATCATAACAAAAGTTCTGGTAAATTTATGCACTAGTATGAGAGTTAATAAATCTTTGCAGAAGATGTCAAGGTTACCAGATAACAAATCCATCTGTAACAAGTATGTTCTTGCTATGGATGAACCCATAGTAAAAAGAAGAAAAGCTAAAAATAAGGCCAAGAAAGAAAAAAGACAAGAATACAGAAAATATCCACAGAGGAAAAGAAAAGGGACTAAGAAAGGATACTATAGATATGTGCCAAAAACACATTACTATGAACTCAAGGATATTCATCTGTAGACACATAATAAAGATCAGTGGAATAAATTGATTTGTTTGCTCTGTGGCCAACCTGGACATACCTCCAATCGTTGTCCTTTATCAGAAGAATCTAAGAGAAATAGAGGAAAGAAATCCTTTGAAGCTGCAAAGAAGAAAAGGATATTAAAAACAGAAGGCATTGTGCCAACTCTGTGTTATAAATGTGTTTCTAAGAATCACAAATCTGAAAATTGTCCAAACATCTCATTTAGAGAACAAATACAACAACAACAACTCTGTTCAACATTTGAATCCTCTTAAAGTTCTTCTTTAGAATGCTCTGGTGAAGAATTAAACATGCACATGAATGAATGTGACTACACTGATTCAGACAACTACCAAAGCAACATCATGTTATGCTAGATATTTGTATAAATGGTGAAATGTTTTCCCTAAGAACACTCACTGACTCCGGGGCAAATGTCAATATTTTGAACTCAAAAATAGTACCTGCAAAGTACTGGGTAAAATCCTTTATAAAGTGATTGGGTTAGGAAACAAAGACTTGCTGTATGAAGTTCCTCAGGGCTCTATTTGCTTTAAAGAGCATTGCATCCAATTAAAATTTGTTTTTGCAGACATTCTTGTTGACTGTATTTTGGGGAATGTATTTTTAGCACCGGTGGAGCCACATGGATCAGTGAGATTGAAAAATGGTAAGGCTAGTTATTTTATATTTGTACCAAGGTCAGATGGAAAATTACAAATAATTAAGTTACCCTTTGTCTCTACTCCCAGAGTGTTTACTATGGTAGAAGCAATGCAACAAATCGAAAAAGAAAAAAATAAAATTGAAGATATGAAGGAGCTAAAGACCACCATAAATATAGGAGACTATCTTCAGACTCCTATAATTAAACAAAAGATCTCAACTCTGAGATCACAGATAGAAAAAGAATGATGTGCTAAAGAACCAAATGTGTTTTGGCATAGAAAACAACACTGTGTAGAATTGCCCTACAAAGATATGTATGAAAGGAAACCCTGCAAGAGCAAAGCAATCCCTATGAACAAAGAATATAGAGATCTTTGTCAAAAAGAGATAGAAGGCCTCATGGAAAAAAGATTTATTAGAGAATCGAGCAGTCCTTGGAACTACTATGTTTTTTTACGTTAATAAACATTCAAAACAGTTAAGAGCTATCCCAACACTGGTCATAAACTATAAACCTCATAACACTGTCCTCTCAGATGATACTTACCCCATTCCTCACAAAGGAAATATTTTAGCAAGAATAGCAGGGGCTAAAGTATTTTCTAAATTTGATATGAAATCAGGATTTTGGCAGGTGGCAATTAATGAAGATGATAAGTTTAAGACTGCTTTTAGTGTCCTAGCAAAACACTATGAATGGAACGTCATGCCTTTCGGACTAAAGCATGCCCCCTCCAAATTCCAGAAGGTTATGGATAATATTTTCAAGCCATATTTTGATTGGTTACTAGTATATATTGATGATATACTTGTATTTTCTAAAAACATCCATGATCACTTTAAACATATATAGAAACTTGTACAACTTGTCAAAACCAATGGATTGGTTCTTAGCAAGAAAAAGATTGAATTATTTCAGATAAGTATCAAGTTTCTTGGCCATACAATTAAAGATGGGCAGATCACTCTATAAAAACATGCTTTGGAATTTGCTGACAAATTTCCAAATATTATCACTGACAAAAATCAATTACAGATATTCTTGGGATGTTTAAACTATGTAAGCAGCATTTACAAAGATTGCGCCAAATATAGATCATTACTCAACAGAACACTGCAAAAACATCCAGAACCCCACACTGAAGCTGTCAAAAAAATTAAAATGAAGGTAAAAACTCTTCCTATTCTTCATATCACTGATGAAGATTCTTTCAAAATTGTTGAAACAGATGCCAGCAATGAAGGGTGGGGAGGAATTTTGAAGAAAAATAAAAAAGGAGAAGAACAAATAATTTAGTTTGTCTCAGGGACTTGGAGCCCACCTGAGAAAAACTATTCTACTATAGAAAAATAGGTCAAAACAGCATGGAACTGCGTTGATAAATTTGATATCCACTTGATACACAAAAAGTTTCTCTTAAGAACAGATGCCTCTACACTAAATAAAGTCGTTAGAAAAGCTATAAAGAAAGCAAGAGAAGCTAAGTTCACAAGGTGGCAAGTTCTATTTGCAGATTTTGACTTTGAATTCGAACACATCAAAGGCGAAAAGAATTCTCTGCCTGACTTCCTAAGCTGCGATTATTTAAATCGAAAAGACACTGTGATGGTGATAGTAACAGAACGGGACCCTTCCCAACATACAGAGACTTTGAGAAGTATTTCTGAAACACAAAACTGGGAAGAATACTCTTCCAAATGGAAACCAACATGGTAGCGAAGAAACACAAAAGTGCTTGATGCAAATTTGCAACCTCATTCAGATATTCAGCACTTAGTACTTGAAAGGAAAGTCTACCCCAAAGGTAGCAAATGGATACACGACATGGTGTATCAGAGGAGTATGATCGCCGCACATTTGGCTGAAGAATCCCTAAGCCAAAATTTTAGAGATATCACTATGATCTGGGTAGAAGGAAGCAACCAAAGGAAAATATTCAACAAATATCTTGCTATAAATCGAACCAGATGGTCGGGATGGTACGACATGCCAAAAATGTGGCCACAGGGTAATCCAAGCATTATCTTCCTGGATACCATTTACAATTTTCAGAGTACAAAAAGTTGAAGTGGGACATCATGAATGTATACGGAAAAAATGAAACTCACTACACGAGTAAAATTTGGGGCCACAAGGACCACATAAAGACAATGGCAAGGTGAATGGATTCAACAATGGTGTAACAATTTCAGCCTCAATAAGACTATTATGGATCCTCTTTTCTTCCACCATGAATTTCAATATGAATGTGAAACTTTTGTATTTTTAACTAAATGTGTGCATTCTCCATGTAAACTGTTGGAGATGTCAATAATTATCAAGACAATCAAATTCTTGGTTATTTTATGAAAATACACCATGAATGGTTAGTCATGACTAAGATTAAACACCAAATCATCTTAAGAAAGCCTATGATTGTACAAAGAATTTATACAAAGGCTTGGGATTCTTGTAGATATTCTTAGATATGATTTCTAGGGGCCACACCCTTGGGGGACTAATGGTTCTTGTGGGCTTGTCCTTAAAGCTTCCACAGTGTAATAATGATGTCTAGTAATAACAATGAATGTGACCAGTTTTCTTGTGGGCTTTTCTGTTTAAAAGAATCCACTATGTAAAAGTTATTTACAGTACAATTTTTTCCGTGGGATTTGTTCAAATCTTCCACAGTGTAACCTAGTACGAAGATTCTTCAGTCACTTGACTCAGAGCACTTCTCCGACTTTTGGTGAGCTTTGAGCCACATCTCTTCGACTGACAAAAGATAGTACTGAATCTGTGTGCTTGATTGTCGGATGTTTGTACACTCATTTTCCTATATAAGGAAGGAACAATTTGTTGCAGGGGCTTCAAACACGAAGCTTGCTCTCGTTGAGTCTCTTCTCTGTGATCAATACACAAACCTGTACACGAACCTCTGGAATTTCACACTTTAGTGTCTTTCACACGGCCTCCTACCTTTAACGCACTGGTGTTCCTCAGACCTCGGTGAACTTCAATCGAACCTCTTGTCTCACAGATACTACCTCAACAAAGAGTTTTAACACATGCAGAAATGAAAAATGTACTCAAGCGAAATGTATCATGCTCAGAAAATGGTTACTCATATATTTATGCAAAAGTTTCTTTACAAATTCAGAGAGAAATTTTGAAGCTCTTTTCCAAAGATAGATTGTTTAGGTATTTATCAGATGTTGCGACTTGTTAAGAAAGAAGCTATCTGAAGGCTTCCTGGCCTTTCACAAACTCTATCTTAGAACTTGAATTCTTATGAAAACATATAGACTTCAAAAACCTAAGAATCTAGCCACTTTAGGTTCTCACCAGAGCTCTCAATCTGATGCGCAGACTTCTCAGATCCGAACCTAAAGAGATGGAAGCAAGAACTTCCCCCTTGGAATCAAAAACATAACCAAAATCGCACACTCTGAATGGCCCAGAATGAGCCTTACTCCTTCCTTATATAGGAAAATGAGGGGACAAACATCTGACAGTCAGGTAGACAGATTCAATACTATGTTTCGTCAGTCAAAGAGATGTGGCTCAAAGCTCACCAAAAGTCGGAGAAGTGCTCCAAGTCTCGTGACTGAAGAATCTTCGTACTAGGTTATGCTGTGGAAGATTTGAACAAATCCCACGGAAAACATTGTACTATAAATAACTTTTACATAGTGAATGCTTTTAAAAAGAAAAGTGCACAAGAAAACTGGTCACATTTAGTCTTATAACTAGACATCATTATTACACTGTGGAAGCTTTAAGGACAAACCCACGAGAACCATTAGTCCCCCAAAGGTGTGGCCCCTAGAAATCTTATCTGAAAATATTTACAAGAATCCCAAGCCTTTGTATAAATTCTTCGTACAATCATAGGCGTTCTTAAAATGATTTGGTGTTTAATCTTAGTGATGACTAACCATTCATGGTCTTTTTTCATAAAATAACCAAGAATTTCATTGTATTGATAATTATTGACATCACCGACAGTTTTACATGGGGAATGCCAACATTTAGTGAAAAATCCACAAGTGTCACATGCATATTGAAAGTCACATTGGAAGAAAAGAGGATCCATAGCAGTCTTGTTGAGGCCGAAATTGTTCCACCATTGTTGAAGCCATTATCCTTGCCGTTGTCTTTGTGTGGCCCCTATGGCCCCAAATTTTACTCGTGTAGTGAGTTTCGTTCTTTCCATCTAAATTCATGATGTCCCACCACCAACTTTTGTAGTATAAAAAGTTGTAAATGGTATCTGAGAAGATAATGCTTGGATTACCCTATGGCCACATTTCTGGCATGTCGTACCATCCCGGCCATCTAGTCCGATTTATGGCAAGATATTTGTTGAAGATTCTCCTCTGGTTGCTTCCTTTAGTCCAGATCATAGTGATATCTCTAAAATTTTGGCTTAGGGATTCTTCAGCCAAATGTGCAGCCATCATACTCCTCTGATGCACCATGTCGTGTATCCATTTACTACCTTTGGGGTAGACTTTCCTTTCAAGTACTAAGGGTTGAATATCTGAATAAGGTTGCAAATTTGCATCGAGCACTTTTGTGTTTCTTAACTACCATGTTGGTTTCCATTTGGAACAATGTTCTTTCCAGTTCTATGTTTCAGAAACACTTCTCAGAGTCTTTATATGTTGGGAAGGGTCCCATTCCGTTACTATCACCATGATAGTGTCTTTCTGATTTAAATATTCTCTGCTTAGGAAGTCAGGGAGACAATTATTTTCGCCTTTGATGTGTTCGACTTCAAAGTCGAAATTTGTAAATAGAGCCTGCCACCTTGTGAACTTAGCTTCTCCTGCTTTCTTTATAGCTTTACTAAGGACTTTCTTTAGTGCAGAGGCCTCTGTTCTGAAGAGAAACGTTTTGTGTATCAGGTGGATACCAAATTTATCAATGCAGTGCCACGCTGCTTTGACCTCTTTTTCTATAGTAGAATAGTGTTTCTCAGGTGGGCTCCAAGTCCCCGAGACAAACTAAACTATTTTTTCTTCTCTTTCTTTCTTTTGCTTCAAAATTCCTCCCCACCCTTCATTGCTGGCATCTATTTCAACAATTTTGAAAGAATCTTCATCAGCGATATGAAGAATAGGAAGAGCTTTTAACTTCGTTTTAATTTTTCTGACAGCTTCAGTGTGGGCTTGAGACCAAGATTCTAGATGTTTTTGTAGTCTTATGTTGAGTAATGATCTATCTTTGGCGCAATCTTTGTAAAAGTTGCTTACATAGTTTAAACATCCCAAGAATCTCTGTAATTGAGTTTTGTCAGTGATAATATCTGGAAATTTATTAGCAAATTCCAGAGCATGTTTTTGCAGGGTGATCTACCCATCTTTAATTGTATGGCCAAGAAACTTTATACTTATCTGAAATAATTCAATCTTTTTCTTGCTAAGAACCAATCCATTGGTTTTGACAAGTTGTACAAGTTTATGGATATGTTTAAAGTGATCCTGAACGTTTTTAGAAAATATAAGTATATCTTCAATGTATATTAGTAACCAATCAAAATATGGCTTGAAAATATTATCCATAACCTTCTAGAATTTGGAGGGGGCATTCTTTACTCCGAAAGGCATGGCGTTCCATTCATAGTGTCCTGTTGGGACTCTAAAAGCAGTGTTAAACTAATCATTTTCATTAATTACCACCTGCCAAAATCCTGATTTCATATCAAATTTAGAAAATAATTTAGCCCTTGCTATTCTTGCTAAAATATTTCCTTTGTGAAAAATGGGGTAAGTATCATCTGAGAGGACAGTGTTCAAAGGTTTATAGTTTATGACCAGTGTTGGGATACCTCTTAACTGTTCTAAATGTTTATTAACATAAAAACCATAGCAGTTCCAAGGACCACTGGATTCTTTAATCAATCTTCTTTCCAGGAGGCTTTCTATCTCTTTTTGACAGAGATCTCTATATTCATTGTTCATAGGGATTGCTCTGATCTTGCAGAGTTTCCCGTCATACTTATCTTTGTAGAGCAATTCTACACAGTGTTGTTTTCTATGCCAAAACTTATTTGGTTCTTTAACACAACATTTTTTTTCTATCTGTGATCTCAGAGTTGAGATATTTTGTTTAATTATAGAAGTCTGAAGATAGTCTCTCATCTTTATGGTGGTCTTTAGCTCCTTGAGCTCTTCAATTTTATTTTTTGCTTTTTCGGTCTGCTACATTGCTTGTACCATAGTAGACACTCTGGGAGT
Organism: Pinus taeda; assembly: GCA_000404065.3. Classification (NCBI taxonomy): domain Eukaryota; kingdom Viridiplantae; phylum Streptophyta; class Pinopsida; order Pinales; family Pinaceae; genus Pinus; species Pinus taeda. The sequence continues at coordinate 16,648 of APFE031492220.1, read as the reverse complement.
AAAGACAAAGGGAAACTTAATTGTTTGTAATTTTCCATCTGAGCTTGGTACAAATATAAAATAACCATCCTTGCCATTTTTCAATTTGGCTAATCCATATGGCTCCACAACTGCTAAAAATACATTCCCTAAAATACAATCAACAGAGATGTTTGCAACAACAAATTTTAATTTGATGCAATGCTCTTTAAAGCAAATAGAGGCCTGAGGGACTTCATACAGTGGATCTTTGTTTTCTAACCCAATCACTTGTCTAAAGGATTTTACCCAGTGCTTTGTAGGTACTATTTTTGAGTTTAGAATATTGACATCTGCCCCGGAGTCAATAAGTGTTCTTAGGGAAAACATTTCACCATTTATACAGATATTTAGCATAACATGATGTTGCTCTGGCAGTTCTCTAAATCAGGGTAGTCACATTCATTCATATGCATGCTTAATTCTTCATCAGAGCATTCTGAAGAAAAACTTTCAGAGGATTCAGATGTTAAACAAAGTTGTCGTTGTTGTATCTATTCTCTAAATGAGATGTTTGGACAATTTTCAGATTTGTGAATCTTACAACCACATTTATAACACAGAGTTAGCACCATGCCTTCTGTTTTTACTGTCATTTTCTTCTTTGTAGCGTAAGGATTTCTTTCCTCTATTTCTTTTAGATTCTTCTGATAAAGGATAACGATTGGAGGTACGTCCAGGTTGGCCACAGAGCCAACAAATCAATTTATTCCACTAATCTTTCTTATGTGTCTGCAGATGAATATCGTTGGATTCATAGTAATGTGTTTTTGGCACATATCTATAATATCATTTATTGGTCCCTTTTCTTTTCCTTTGTGGATATTTCAGTATTCTTGTCTTTTTTCTTTCTTGGCCTTCTTTTTAGCTTTTCTTCCTTTTACTATGGAGTCATCTATAGCAAGACCATATTTGTGAAAGATGGATTTGTTGTCTGGTAACCTTGACATCTTCTACAGAGATTTATTAACTTTCATACTAGTGCAAAAATTTACTAAAACTTTTGTTATGATGTTGTATATTTCTCCCCAAGTAAAAGATTCAAAAATCCACTGAAAAGCATCTTGTTGTCTTAGATAATCTAAAAATTTCGAAGACAACGCTGCTAAGTAAATTTGTTTCTACAAAAGATTTTTGCTATCTTTAACCTCATATATTCTCTAAATCCAGTGTCTATAAAAAGCTTCATAATAAAACATTTCTTTATATTTAATATTCATGAAAATTATCTAATGCTTATCATTTTTTGTTATGTTTTTAATAATTTTACATTGACCACCTTTATTTTAACCTCATAAATGTCCACCTTTGTATTCTTTTGTATCATTTCAATTTTATTTATTCCTAATAAATACCATGTCCATTTAAAACGTTGAAAATTTAAAATAACATATATTATATTAAAAAAATTATTATTATTATAATTAATCCAAAACCCCATAAAAATAAAAATAAAAAGAAACATACTAACTTGCAAAAATCCATTTTTTTTTAAATCTCAAAATTAAAACCATAAAAATGGTTATTACACTACGCTGTGAGGCTACATGGCAATAGTGGTTGCTTGGATTTCTCCCTTCAATAATCAACTAGGACCTCACCCGCAACCACTATAATGGCAAGGGTAAGTGATTAGCAATTGGTCTGCCTAGTAGAAGAAGTGGTTATGAAAAGCTGTCTTGCCCATTTTAGAGTGAAGTTCAATCAACTAGCAAGTTAATAACCTTGTTTGCAATGATAAAGATATGAAAAATAAAATCTATTGCTCAGACTGACTAAATCATATCACACAAATTAAACCACAAAATATAACAAACTTCAAACAACTTCTATAGCAATGAAAGGAAGGCGGTCAATAAAGGCAATGAAATGATAATCCACATGGATGGCAGGTAGACAAGAATAAAAATAATGGCATGTGCACCAAACACGTGGCAAGTACATAGAACCGATGGCACTTGCAAAGAAGAGATGGACATATAAGAATTTTGGTTAATTTAAGATGTGAACATTACAAATATATTATCAGTTAATTTACATTAAAACTAAAACTTTAATTGACTATGAATTTGAAAAATAAAATATATTACATGAGAAAACAAAAAATTTTAACTAATCGAAAATTTGAAATGAAATACTAAAACTAGTATCAATAATAAAACTTCAAACAAAATTGTCCAATTTTCTCTCTATTTTCCCATTTATATCCTTGCTAATTACTATTTATTTATATCTAACTCATAGATTATACTAGCGATTGTCCCAAAAGGTACAAAGAGAGGCCGATAGGATTATTAAATCGAAATTGTTGAATTTTTCTAGAAGAGTTAATTGGCTTGTGGAAAACCTTGTTTTCTTGCACTGGATCACGAATGTGCAATTACTTTTCTTTAGATGTTTTGTTTATATCTATATTACAAGGAACACATTGAATGTCTTATTTCATTTATGCTATCCTTACTAATATTCTTTCTGTGCTTTTTCTTGATCAATTTGATGAAAATGTGCTTCTTCCTCACAGTCGCCCTCTAGCTACTGAAAGTGAAGAAGAAGCAGCTTTGATAAACCCCTCCTTTCCTCCATCCGTGCAAAGATTAAAAGAAGCCCTCCTGCAACAACAGATGGGGAACATTTGGAAGAAACCAGCAAGTTTACGTTCGAGATCTGCGTTATTGAAATCCTTGAATTCAGGATGCGATGAGAGCACTGCCTCTGCTTCTGCATCGCTACCTCATAAGGATTCTATTCAGGGTTTCAGAGTAGTTGTCACAGAGAAGGCGGCGACGGAGGAGAGTTGTGTTCACGGAGACAGAGACACCAGCAGAAGAGGAATCAGTTCCCCTCGTAAATCACTAGGTGAGGACTTCTTCTTCCACATATGTGAATAAAAAAGTGGGTTCTTTGCCATTGCCTTCTACACTACAAGGATTATTGACCCACACTGATAGTGATAGTGAAGGGAGGCCACACCCAAATGGGATTGAAGATTCTACACACGCAGATACATACCAACAGGATGGGATTGGGCTTTCTGCATCTGGTGCAATCAAACTGGGATTGGGTGACTTCATATTCTACAGCGTATTGGTTGGAAGGGCAATGATGTATGATTACATGACAATTTACGCATGCTACCTTGCCGTAATAGCAGGGCTCGATGTAACATTGACTCTGTTGGCCTTCTGTCATAAGGCTTTGCCTGCTCTCCCTGTTTCAATTTCTTTGGGTGCAATTTTTTACTTCTTAACTCGTCTTGTAATGGAAGCTTTTCGTGGTTTAGAGCATGACTCACCTCTTGATTTTTTGCTATTAGAGCAGAGTAACTCCAATCCCCAAAGTTGCACTTAGCTTGAATATGCTTAAATAGACTGTTGGATATCGTGAGGCCACAAATCAACTCAGCTCTGACAAGGGAAGCCAAATTTTCTTTGTTGTAAACTTATAAATTCAGCGCAAATAGCATTGATTATGTTGTATTCTATTTTTATCATTTCCTTCGGCAAAGCAATATACTCTATAATTTGATTTTGTATTTGAAATTTATTGCAAGAGGAAATCTATGGAAATTTGAAAACAGTATTCTGATTATTTTATCAAACGACAAAGAGCGTTTAGAAGGGTAATTACACAATGATCCAGTGCAAGAAAACAAGGTTTTCCACAAACCAATTAACTCTTCTAGAAAAATTCAACAATTCCAATTTAATAATCTTATCGGCCTCTCTTTATACCTTTTGGGACAATCGCTGATTTTATATTGTCCTCCCATCTTTCTTGATTTTATATATATATATATGTCCTCAATCTTTCTGATTATCTATATAATATATAATATAATATATATATGATTTAATGTTTAATTTTTTTTGTATTTCTTAATTTATAATGTTTATTTTATTAATTTTTTACTTTTCCTCTCTCTTTTTTAAAAAAATTGTTATATATATATATATATATATATATATTATAAATTTGTTTATTTATTTAAATATATTTGTTTAAATGCAATTCATTTTATTTTGCTTTTATTATTCTTTATTTTTTAATTTATTAATTTATTATTTTCTATATTAATGTATGATTTGTTTAATTATAAGATTTTTATTTATATATATTTAAAATATAAGATTTTAATTTATATATTTTATTAAAATATAATATATATATATATATAATTTCATTTTGTTTCTTATTATTCTATTGATTTCTAAATAAATTAAGAGAATTTTTGTTTTAGTCTTTATTTTATATTTTAATCTTTTCTATTTTTTTATCTTTTGTTCATAAATTAATAAATGTTATTTGAAAACATTTTGATCAATAATTAATATATTATTATTCATATTATTATTGTTATAATCCAACTATTATGAATTAATTCTCTCCACATCATTACATTATTTAGTTTCATATTATAATGAGGTTCTCCATCTTAGTCGATGAACCGCGTTAGGTGGTTCGAAACATATCAACCCAAAAATTTTGATGCAATTTTTTTATTGAAAGATTTTCAAATATATAATATGCATCATAGAAGCCTAAATTCAGAGAGTACAAACAATAATTCTTCTTATTTTTAAAATCAAATTTCCATGTTTACATAGAATTAAGTAAAGTCATATAAAACTTTGATGAAGTTCCTCGCGCTATCCTCAACATTAATTTCTATAAAAAAAAATTAAAAATTAAAAATATTTCAAATTTTGAAACCCAAACCGAAAGTTTCACCAATAAACCCAAGAATGAAAATACGTGGATCCCAGAGCTTTATTTTGAACTCCATTGATGAACTGAACAACCTATTTGACGACCTCACTAAGAAGAAATTAGTTAGAAAAACACCATCAATTCCAAACAAATCTCCGAGAGAGAATGATGGTAAAGAGAGGCAAGGAATCTCGGAAAAATATTGGGCTTTAAAGAACCATCCCACAAACCTAGAGTTGAAATCTTACACTAGAAGCCTCGACCCACTACATTCATTCTAGCATTGATGCCCCTTAACCGCAATAAACATGCTTTGACATGTTGATTCCCAAAAATCCTTGCATTCAATCTTGAGGTGGCATGTGGAGCATAGGGCAATGAATGAAACAATTGTTAATGTTGGGTGTAATGATCAATCCGCCACATGTCAAATCCTTTAAAGATTGCATTGTTTCGAACACCAATACACAATAGGTGAAGTGATGAGAGCTTCCAAGGGGAAGATAAACCATAATGGGCTATTTCATACATAACTTGGGGATTGGAGAGAGGGAGGAGGACTTCCCAACATTTAAAATACATGTGGGTAGGCTAGCCTCCACATTAGCTTAGTGATTCACTTGCTTATTATTATGTTATAACATGTGGAAGAATTGTTTAGAGTTGAACATCTATAAATTCTAATGAATTATATTGATGATAGATTAGAGGTTCATGTCTAGAGAAAGGGTGTTTCTTACTAAGGATATTAGTAAGAATTGTCGAGTCTCTTACAATTATAATTTTCCTAATTCCTTTCTCAATAGCCACCTGGAGTCCTTGAAGGAGCACATAAGCTTCATATTTGTTATTGGTGGATGAACCCATCCCCAAGTGAAAGAAATCTCTCAATGTTTCTCATGATGAAATATCACCCCCTTCCCCCTCACTGCCCCTGTTGTCACTGGGTTATTTTTAGTTTCCTCATCAAACCATAAAATAGGAGTGTTGTTTCAATCTCCATTTAACAAATTTGGGTTCTAAGAGGCAAATATGCCCATTGATCCACTAGGAAAGGCGAGGAGAGATATCTATGTGGATAGATATCTATGTGGATACCCAAGACATTAATTCAATTTTTCTCTGTTGTATCAATAATTTGGTGGGCACTAAATCAAACATTTTTGGATATGAAACTCTCTTAAGAGAGCCAACACATTACCCATTGTTGTCAGGTGCTTTGGCGCTGACCCTTGGAATATTTTCCTATTGTGGGTGAGACAAATCTTCCACACCACATGTTTAGGAAGCGTGAGCCATATTCTTCTTAAAAGGGGCTTCTCCTTTAGACTTCCTCTATAGCAAGTATCCCACAAGCCCAAAAGACGAGGGACATTTGAGGGGAGGCAGACGTGATTTATCGGAGAGGAGAGAGAGGTTGTCCAAATAGAGATCGTGAAATGACATGAATGGAAGAGATGCAAAATGGTTTCTTGATTTATTTTGCAAATAACACATTAGGAAGGGCAAATGATACCCTTCTTAACTAAATTATTAGCTATTAATATTTTTTTGTTGACGAGAACCCAACAAAAGATTTTGATAATGTGGAGACAATTACTATTCCAAATGTGTGACGATAGTTTTATTTGGGGGGAGGACCGACCAGAGATCTAAATGCATTGTAGCCTTCCTTTACCATATAAATTGAGCTTCCCCATTGTATTTCATCTTCTTCTTCTAAATTAATAGGGCCTCGTCTTGATAAACATTGTCGTAACTCGTCGCACTTTGACTTGAGATGTGTAGGGGGAATGCCCCAATGCCAACTTTCCCATTCCCATTTCTTGATCGGGGGAGATGTCGAATAGCAAGGTCTTTCTTTCACTATCCACCCAAAATTTTAGCTGGTCAAATTTGGCTCCTAGCAGAATTGGGGGACTTCCTAACACACTTACATACCATATCCCAATTCTCTTTCCATTACCAAGTTACCAAGTTAGCCTATATTTGACCAAAGGGATGGAAACTGACATAAGTTTCCAAATAGAGGAGGCCCCCTTATAACTTGAACATTTTCCAAATAAGTATTTATGCTCACTTGAAGATACTTCCTTTGAATGACCAACTTCCACCAGTTTGCTTGCCTTGGAATTAAATTGCCAAGGTAGCTTAGCTCCCATACCTAGATTTATATGTACGGGATCTTTGATACTAATCTGCCTTGAGGCTTTTAGCATGTAGACCATGTTCTAGTCGATCGAGTGGAATTTCATATGGTTTGATTTACCCCCTTCCACAAAAAATTACGGATTTCCTGAGGCCATTTTGACCCGCACTAGCATAGGATCCAACAAAGCCATGAATTGGAAAAGAGGCAAAGAGGAGAGGATCAATGGATGAAAATAAGCCTCCTGGTAGGGTTGAGCCATTTCGCTCCCCACCAAGTGAAATTGAGCTTGAATTTGTCCAAAATAGGCATCCAAAAAAGGTGGCATGAAGTCGTTAACCATATTTGCATCCCTGCCACTACAAGGAAAATACATTCTATCGGAGGTTAAAGTTCTATTTATTCCACCTGTTCGTTAACCATATTTGCATCCCTGCCACTACAAGGAAAATACATTCTATCGGAGGTTAAAGTTCTATTTATTCCACCTGTTCTTTCAATTCCATTGATTATGAACAATAAATAAGTTAATTGCATTCTTTTCCAGCGTTCATAAATAACTTACCACACCCACTCACAGAAAATTTATCTATGTTCAAGGGTTATTTATTCATGTCACAAGTGAGATTTGTCTCTTCAAGACCATGTTTTGAGTTGATTGTCCAGTCCTTCAAAAAAACAGCGACCAACAAAGCGTAAAAAATGCACAAAAAAACATTTGTATTAGGGTAAGCTCAAATTCTAACAAAGAATTGCTTTTTGCCTCTATAAAAGAATTTGCTCAGGGGAAAAGTTTTCAGCATTTGGTTGTTTGACATTCAGGATAATCTCTTAAGTGCCCTATAGTCTCACATCATGGAATTTGAAACTTGTAGTCTTGCATCACAGAACTTGAAGCCAAGCATGTACAAGTGTTGTTAGCAATACAGTTGGATATTTGCTAGTATAATCAATGATATAACTGCATCCATATGACAACATATTCATTGGGTAGATATGTTTGCAACTAATGTAGTTACGATTTAATTTCATTGTTTTAGGCTTTTATATTTGATTCCCTGTTGGAACCTGTGTCTCCTGTCCCCTAAAATTAGGGGGTATGAACTTGGCCCCACTCGAGATTTTCTGCAACATAGATACATGTTGTCCAATAGATGCTCCTATGAAAGTCTTTCTACGAACTTGCAGAGAAGATATCCTGTGAATGTGAATGCAGGCTCTTATTTTTCTAACCAGCTTGTAAGAAATCTTGTAGTCTCAAACTGGATACAATTCTGGGAGTAAGGCTCCAAGGGGAAAACTAAAAATACACTAACAAATAATTAGGATTTTCTTTTCAGAACAAGTATGCTTGTATTGAATCTTGAAGCATAGTATTGAGTAGGAGACTCTGTCCATGGATGTTATTCTTGTGGGTAGGCAGGATACAAAATGAAAACAGAAGTTGGACTGCTAGAACGTTGATCCAGTGCAGCAGGCAATAGACATCAGTTATATTTGATTGAATAATTTTCTTTAATACTCACAATAGTTTTCAATCTATTTTAACTTTTACTAATAAACATTAACTTTGTGAACATAAAGATAGGCACAAAATATGTAAATCACTGTTAATGGTCACTAACACAGTATTTCTTGCTCTAGTTCAATATGTTACTCTTATAACAATCTTCAAGTAGGTTCCCCTCGAATAAACAAGACATGTAAATCATTGGTAACGATTATACAATGCATTTTGTCCTCATAAGGCACTGTGTTGGGTATACGACCAAAGTCCCACATTGACTAAAAGTGGGGAGGATCATGGGTATATAAGGATGGACAAATATCTCCATTGGTATGAGGCCTTTTGGGGGTAAAGCCAAAAGCAAATCCATGAGGGCTTAGGCCCAAAGTGGACAATATCATACCATTGTGGAGATTTGTGATGCCCAGAGTCCTAACAAGTGGTATCAGAGCCATGCCCCGAAGTTAGCCAAGTGGATGAATCCTCGGAATGTCGAACGAAGGTGGTGGGCCCTGGTAATATATCACGATGGGATCCGTGGATGAGCTCGGTTAGACAGGTGGTGTGCTCCGAATTCTTCATGGACGTGTCCTGGTCCCAACACGGTGAAGAGGAGTTAACCTGGGATAGAGCAAGCTCTCTCGAGGCAGGTGGTGTTCCATATAAGGCGTGTGCTTCCAACGCATTGGAGCAAAGAATCCTGGTTGGTAGAGAGTGGACGGATGGATAATCGTTTGAGGGGAGGCTTCGATGGTCCTTTGTTCGAGGGGAGGATTGTTGGGTATACGACCAAAGTCCCACATTGACTAAAAGTGGGGAGGATCATGGGTATATAAGGATGGACAAATATCTCCATTGGTATGAGGCCTTTTGGGGTAATTCCAAAAGCAAATCCATGAGGGCTTAGGCCCAAAGTGGACAATATCATACCACTGTGGAGATTTGTGATGTCCAGAGTCCTAACACACTGAAGCCAAATGAAAATTCTTTGTGGAGTCTATTTTTGTTTGGTCACTTTTAGAACTTTAGGCAATAAATTGGCTAAAGGAATGAAATACAGTGGCTGCCTACTTGCATATTTTTCCCTTGTTAAGAATAGATTAATGTCCTTTGGCCCAAACCTCATCTCCCTTTCTCTGATTTTGTAAAAGCTAGGACTATGTATAATGTTCTCAAATTCTATAACCTCCGTATTCGGAGTATTCCATCATATCTTTAATCTGAAAAAAGGAAATCAATAGATTTACATTTGCTCCAGCCAAAAATATTAACTTTCGTACCTCGCTATGTGATTTATTTACTTTCCATTCTATTTGTTTGTAAGTCATCAATTCTGGACTCGTTCAATCCACATAGTATTGAATGAGATTGCATTATTTAATTAAATTATCTTGTCTCCATCTCTGACAAACTCTTTCCCGTGGTTGATCATACAACATCTGTTGAATTGGACTAGTCCGTATTTAAGAAACAAATAATTTGTTAATATTGCAACAATGTGCTGGCTGAACTCTTCTGTCCCCGACAACTGAATATAGCCAATTCAAAAGAACTTCAACCTGACTTTATGCAGAAGACAAAATTCTAGACCGAAGTGGCCTAAAAAATTCTTCAATCTATCCGGGGTATATTGTTGGCTTATACTTTGGCCCTTGAATCACTGAAGTGTGAGGTCTAGTACACCGTTGACTATAGACATTTTACCAATTAACTTTGGAGCCCCAAGGCAGCAAAAGGGGTTGTGACACCTTTCCAGCTGATTTACAAAGGAAATGTCCTGGAATTATAGAACAAAAACCCGTGACATTCATCGCACCAAAAATGTTCTTACCTTAATAAAAGTCACCAGCCCTAAAAGTTATCTCAATCGGTTGAACCATCCACCCATCCACCCAACCCAAGGCATGTTGCAGACAGGAAGGCCAGAGGGCACATTCAAATTTAGTTGAGCCCCTCAGGATTACTAACCGCTATTGTGGCTAGTAGTTGAGTGACCCTCCATCAAGATACTTCAGGGAAGAGGAGGGGATCCTGCAAGGTTTTCCTTGGAAAACATTAACAAAAGACACCAATAATATGGGAGCGTCTATGACCATCTAACAACTTCGTCAATATGATATAGAAAAATGCATGATGATGGCAAAATAAACAACCAGAGACATGCCATGCAGGAATTTCAACAGCATTTCATTATGTTTTCCATCATAATCCTCTCACTAAGTACATAGCTGAAATTTCATTTATACTGTTCAAAACTCTTTACATGATCAGACGGTTGTAACCAATTTGACATGGTTGCATATGGCTCTGCCTTCTCACAGATTCCTAGTTGCAGTGGCAGTGCATGTTCGGTCATTGTTGCTTTGTAACTCTGACACAATAATCGCAGGGCAACTTACCCAATTTTGCACAAGTGCAAAAACCCATCAAACATATATATAAGGACTGCGATCTATCTAATTATCAAGAAGAACATGTAATGGATGCTTAGATAGCATAACTATTTGACATGGCCGCATATAGCTTTATCCTGTCGCAAATTTCTAGTGGCGGTGGCAGTTGTGCTTGGTCATTGTCACTCTACAACTCTGATGCAGTCACAAGGTAACTTTAACCAATTTTGGGTAAGTGGAAAACCCATCAAACATATACAGATGGAGTGAAATCTATCTAATTATCAAGAAAACGCAATCGATGCTTAGATAGAATATGACAACATGTAACTTTATACCAAAATTTGAATTCCATATATAAGCCTCAAGTTAAAGAATCTTCAATCAGAGAGATTAGGCCTGACAAAATGCCATTTACATATGGATAGAAAGAAAGAATGCAATATATGAATGGCAGTCAGCGAGGAAATGGCAAGATATCCCCAGGCTCCTGTAAAGTTAAAATTTTATTAAGTTTAAAAAGATTAAAATTTAGCTACTATAACTGTACTGTTTCACAAGCCGTTAAAGCCAACTGGCAATACAAGCAGGCAAATATAGAAACCAAAGGTCCTGTACTACTATCTCAGGGTCTTGGTAATCATGCTCCATAAGCCGGTTCCTGCAGCTACGTCCATGTATGGAATGAAGGCCAACATCTTGAATTCCTGCACTTTGAAGGTTGACAGGTGGTTGAGATGCCACCTCAAGCCAAAATTACAACAATAATAGACTATGCATAAAGCATACTACTGCAGTTATAAGATTGGCATCACTAAGATAGATATAGCTGTCTTAAGATCATATCATCTCCACATGTTTATTAAGGTCCCAATATACCTGTCTAGAATTGTCATCTTGGGAAGGGGCTGCAGCTCTGGAGGTAAGAATTTTATCATGCATGCCAACGATTGCAGAAAACATCTGATATTCCAGCAAATGGTGGCATGCTTTAAAGTTTATTCTGTCTTGAAAGTTGAAACCACTTCCCACATTTGACAATTTGATTTTAACTTTGAACTTGTGAAGCTCAGGATTTAACCTGCAACTGGATAGTTATTACGCACCCATGTTCTCACTGCAGTTTATGTGGTCACACTGGCCACTTAAACATGTGCACATCCTACTAGCATACATGAAATTTTGCAGGCATTCACTCACAACTGCATTGAAGATGTTTTTCATATATAAGCTGGGCAGTAACAAGATCAACCACTGCAGAACCTACAGACTTGAATACCGTAATCTCCTCTGCCCGACTCCTCACACCCTTACTACCCCTCGCTAGCTCTGCCAGAGTACCCACAACATCCTCGGGCCGAAGCAGTTCTCTGCAAAAAGCCCCAGCTAATTCCCCAGCCTCCTTCAAGGCGGCCTCACAGTCTACAAAGACTCTAGCCCTTGCAAGAGCTTCAGAATCACATTCCCTCATTGATGGAGCAAAGGATCCCACAAGATCCAAGCGAGTCCCAGGCTTCACAAAGGCACCATGGATTAGTGGAGACTCTGAACTTGTGGCACAGCTTATACATCTGCAAACCCAATAATAGCATCCAGATTATCTACCCCACATACAATTTCAACAGAACCCAACCCCGCTCTGAGTTTTTCAACTAGGGCTTGGGCTTTGGAAGGGGTTCTATTCCCTATTATGACTGTTTTCAAACTGGGTCTCACAGAGAGATGCGCCCTTATCAAATAAGGGGCAAGCTGACCAGCACCCACCATGGCAAGAACATGGGCATCTTGTCTTGCAAGATAGGAAGCAGCTAAAGCCGATATACATGAAGTTCTCTAGTGGGTCATCTCTGTTCCATCTATGAATGCCAAAGGGCTTCCAGTGAATGAGGAGCAGATATGAGGCATTTATGCCGGGCAAACCCCTGTGGGTATTGTGAGGAAATGCAGTGACGAGCTTGACTCTTATATAGGGGTTGCGGGGGATTAAGACCATGCAGGCATCACAAGCAATTGGCCAGGTGGTGCGTTTCTGTTGGTATTGTCAATGATGCAGAGATTTTGGCGTTGAGAACAATTGATTGTATCGTTTGAGATTGATGATTGAAGATGGTGTATTAGAACTGATTCAGTAAGCAATTTTCTTACCTGGTCAGAATCTATCATAATACATTTTTGCAGATGCTACTGGTCGTTTTGGTTTTGTCGATGGCCCAAGTTGAATCCCTCCATGTTCACAAGTCCTTCCCTCTGCTTATATGCTTTTGGATCACTATATAGTATACGGGCAATCTGATTAGAGTTTTGCATAACAGGGCCAGGTTCAACGCACAGCAGAACTCAGAGGTGTCTTTGCTCAGAGGTGAAAAGCAGTCAAAGTACAGTGCACACTTGCCATACTTGCCAGATGACACTTCAAATTAATGTTGAAAGTGTTTCCTCTGATCCAACTGAGTAAGGTAAAAGTGATTGTTGATGCATAGTAAGACATATCAGCCTAAAAATAATAAAAATATATTATCAAATTGAAATTAATATAAATCAAAACAATCAAAAGATGGTTGTTTTTTTGCTTTAAAGATTTTATCTTGTTATTCACTGATTGGGAATCAAAAGTTACATGACATACGCAAAAGAGGCCAACCTTCACCAAAAACACTGCATAGAAAGTAAACCAATCTTTTCCAAACAACAGCCCAAGTCACCAAGAACAGTATAACCATTTTTCTGAATATGTATATAGAATTGGATATTACGAAGTAACTCGAAAATATTAAAAATTTGTACAGCATAATTAAACTGCATACTAATAATAACGGGCGGCGACCATGAAGATCTTTTTCATAAAGCAAGGCTAAATCCCATAGTATCAATTACCAAAAAAGCCAATCAAAATCAAAGAGTGTAAAAGCCAAAATGGCATATATACTTTGCCCCTACTGAATCATCCTCTTCATGGTGCCTTTTGCTAGTTATATCAAAGCTGGTCTAAGATGATGGCATCGTGCAGTTTCTCGGCCCACCAGTTGAAGAGACCACTCGTGCTTTTGGAACTTTTGCTGATAATGCCTTGACAAACACTGTAAATCCGTTTTTGTTCAACCAAAGGGAGGGTTTCCCCTACGCCAATAATAGCTTTCTCCAAGAACTTTAATTCCAATTCAAAAGAGTAAGGACTAATGAGCTTCACCATTGTATCAGTCCAATTGGTAAGAAAATCAACACGGAATGACGTTGGAGTAATTATCTCTCCATTTCCCATCGCCTCCAAAATGTTAATTAAAATGCTAAGCATATCAATTGCAGCAGAGTCATATTTTACCGCTCCACTACATACTGCATTGTGAAGATCCGGATCTTCACAAAACTCTTTGACCACAGTTTCGAACAATTTTGCATCGCAACGCCGAATGACGCCCAGTAGCCAAGACAAGTCAGAACGAGCCGTTGTCATAGAACTTTCATCAGATTTAGATTTAATGGCTTTAACATCTGCCTTAAACCGGTTCAAAATGGCATGTCTGTACGCATCTTTAATAGCTGCTGACGTATTTAACTTAAAGTAGTCAAATATATGTTTCTCTAGAGTGCTGCGAAGCTCTACTCTATGGAAAGCCATCTGCAGCAATTCTTGTAGAGACTCGGTCACCATCTTTATATGCTCGCAATCTGACTTGCTTTGCCTCATACCAAGTCTAGCAGCTAAATCAGGCAATGCATTTATGTTCAAAGATGCCAACAGGACGCGAAGCTTGGCTTCTTGCTCACGACTCCAGCGCACAGCAGCTAAATATCGCATACATGACTCCATGCAATCACGAAACATCACTTCAGAAGCAACTGCTAAAATAGTCAATGCCTCATCTACATTACAGAAATTAAAGCGTTCCTCTGTATCATAAGAATACATTAGCTGAATACATTTGATGTAGCTCTCCGGATGGCAAGAACATGTTACCTTCATTTCAAACGGCCGCTTAGCTGAAGACCCACTTTGGAAAAGCTTGGTTTTAAAAAACTCAGCCTTCTTCAACACTTGAGAATGAAGTAAAAGAGGATTTCCAGGAGGCTCCACTCCAGCCGAATCGATTATATTTAATCTTACGTCGGCAGTATTCTTGTCTCCAAACCTTAGTGGCTGGTTATAAGCCATTGCTTTCTGCAAATTCAATGACACTTTGGCCTCAATATCTTTGCAGAGAGGATGCACCGTATTACGATTTTTGTGTTCCATATCTTCTGATAATGCAGTGACCATTCTTAAACACCGTCCAATCACCTCTCTGTGGGCGTCTCATCTCTTTTGATGTTATAATCTAATCGCCAGTGTTATTGCAGGTTGATTGGACATCACTATTGTACGAATTAGGTCATCTCTTTTGCTTGCAACTTGCGTGTGCCGTCATTTTGAGAACATACAGTACATGTAATAATGATGTTTGTCAAGCTTTATGTGAGTGCTTTTGAGTATAGGACATGTAATTTTTATATGGTCAGTGACTTTGAGAATCTGCAGTACACTTGATATTGATGTGTGTCAAACTCAAGCATTATGTGAGTGATTTTGCGTGTATTATAATTTATGAGTTTTTTATAATGTCACCTTTTGGAGTTGAAGTGATAAGTTTATGAATGGTTGTTACATTTTGGAATTGAAGTGATAAGCTTATGTAGAGTTATATATTTCCAATGTATACCATGTTCAATGTTATGTTTTAAGAGTATAATGGCAGTGATGGTACCATACTGCACTCATATATATATAGGAGTTGTCTATAATGCGATTTTTTGGAGATTTCGGTGACGGAATCCCGCGGAAGAAATGAGGTTAAATCTTGATTTTTAGCAGTTAAAATGGTTTTTTAACTGCATATTTGGATTCAGCGCCCTGAAAACCCTTGGGAGCCATTGATTGTGCAGAAACTAGCTATGAAACTTGGGATTCCAATGAATTGCTGCCGGATCTTGACCGGAAAAATCCGCAAAAAAGACTTTCAAAAAGTTGCTTTATAGACTACTGCTATGGGCATCCAAATGGGCATCCAATTTTCAATCCGGCGGAAATGATTTGATGTTTTTTTAGTGTCTGATGGATCAGCTGGCAGGCAGAAGCTAGTAATTGCTAGTAATCTTTGATGGTTCACATATTCTATCTTCGCATGAATTTATGGTGATGGCAACTATTTTTCCCTATTCGAATATGTACGTATGTTTATGTACATCTGAATAGTTAAATTGGTATGCGGAGATGGGTATTTTATCAAAAAGATTAACTTAGTCGTAAACTAACTAATTAATATTATAAATAGATAATACGATGAAAAAAAATAATAACCACTTGAATTTACTCCATAAAAATGTAGGAAGAAAAGTGAATTTTTGTAAAACCACCTAAAATATAGTGACCGCTTATAAGAAATAAATTTATATTTTCTTAATGGTTTAAGTTATTATAATTAAATAAATAATTTAATAGTTAAAAATAGTTAAATTTTTAGTATAATAAAAATTTAAAGATATATTATAAGAAGTTTAAATTATCATGTATTTTTAAGAATAATCTAATACATTAAAAGAAAATATAAAACCGTGTTATACTTTTATTTGTATTTTTCAATTGTAACTTAATACATGAAGAGAAAATATAAAATAGTGTTATATTTTTACTCTTAACTATATATTCAAATATATTTGCTTGGTTTTTTTTTTTTTTCTTTTAACTTGGAATGAAAGCACCTAACTTTAATTTTTTTTATTTTGTGGATGATAAATTGTCAACCTTGATTACAAGGCCATATTATAAAAGAATTTAAGAGAGTAGAAGGTGTGAAGAGCTATAACTAGCAATAAAGGCTACACTCTAAAAGAATCCAGAAG
>APFE031492219.1:68415-103877 GCA_000404065.3 Pinus taeda | reverse complement strand
TGATCGATATAGGGTGTAGGGTAATTGTCCTTTGGACATGCTCGATTAATGTCCCTATAGTCGATACAGATTCTTATTGTCCCTTGCTTTTTATTCACGGGAACAATATTGGATACCCAATCAGTTAACGGGATTGGATAAACAATTTTACAACTTCTACTTTAATTGCAGCATCTTTTCTTGGGTGAATCTAACGCAAACGTTGTTGAATGGGTTTAGTGTCCGGGTAGGTTTTAATTTCATGAATTACGATTGCTGGGTCGATTCTTGGAATTTCCTCATAGGACCAAGCAAACACGTCGCGAAATTCTTGAAATAGGTCCTTGTATGTTTTAATCTCATCGTCTGTACAAGAGGCACCTATATGAATGTTTTCAATAATTCCGGGCTTAACTAAAATATCAAGGGGAATAGTTCTAGAAATATTTCCCAAATTTAACTCGGAATCAGGATGTGTCATTGGATTATGAGCATCCTTAACATATTCAATTGTAAAGATTGATGAAAAATCATTTTCAAAATGATCGCTCTCGGGTAAAAACGAAGATCTGTGATGTATATCTTCCCATGGTAACTCATCGATGCATAACATTTCAGAAATTTTCTCATCTGATTGAAAAAGTTCAGAAAACGTTTTTAATTTCGAGGTTGATGTTGAAAACGACTCTTCATGGACTTCATTCATTAAGTCGATTTGGGTTGATGTTGGGTCGGAAAACGACTGCACGGTCTGATATGCAAATTCATACGGACTCAAAGGCATAAGAGTGCCAACTGAGTTTATCTCAGTCTCAGAAGGGATAATCCAAGGATCATCATTAACGATGGTTCCTGATGAAATCATATGAATTGTTGCAGTAGAGGGTGATGCGTTGATAGGAGGGAAAGGAAAATTTCCCAGTAAACCGGAATCTTTAACTAACCCTACACCAACATCCTTATAAGGGATTGTCGCTTTGCCAACATGCTGAATGCTCTCAGCAGAGGCTGGGTCAGATCAAAAGTATGACAACTGGTCTATAGTTACGATCCTTCCATTGTGAGGGAACTTTATAAGCCGAAAGACCGATGAGACAACAGTAGTCATAGCGTAAGACCAACTACGACCGAAGAGAAGGTTGTAATCTAGAGGGGCATCAACCACCTCTACATCTATATTAACGGTTTTTCCTTCAACCCCTATAGGTAGATCCTGTAAAATGCCGAAGGGATGGAACCCACGGCCATTAAAGGCCTTAGGAACCGTCGGGGATTGATTTAGTGAAGGAGAACCAAGCGATCTCCAACACTGTATCGACATAATGCATGTGGAAGCTCCCTCGTCAATCACAGTCCTATGAACAGGTCTGTTTTTGACTGTCAATGGAATCTGGACAGCCATTTGATGGGGGAGACATGGTGCACTATTTTCTAGATCGAAGATTATAAGGTTCGGGTCCTGAGTGTCAACAACTCCTATAGCCGACAAAAGTAATTTGCGCTGTGCTGGACATGATTGCAGCACTTCCAAAGCTGACATTGCTGAGGGTGAAACAGCTAGATCCTCAACAATGTTCTAATCTTGAGCCGCTCTCGCATGTGGATTGAAAGCAAACTTTCGAAGTACACCCTTTGTGGGTAGTTTGATTACTAAGTTCGGGTTAGGTTTCTCGATGTGTAGTGGATCGGAACCGAGAGCTGAGGTTGATGGATTTGAAAGAGAATATTCTGCTTCCTTTCCATCAACAGGACTTTTACTGCCATAATCTTGTGATCAAGTCGCAATCCTTACATGAGACATAATCAATATGGGTTCTTCATTGGCATTGGAGGATGAACTTATCATATTACTATCTTGAGCTTGAAAAGGATCCTTCAAGACAGCAGGAGTTTGGGAACCTTTGACGATTTTTGCAACTTCCGCCCGATGAGGGTAGTCTCTCGTATAATGGTCTTCATCGCAAATGAGACACGGGTAACGAGGTTTGTGTTTTTCATCAGTGGGTTCCGTTTTTTTGGGTTTCTCTTTTGAATTTTTCTCTTTATTCTTCTTCTTCCCTTTCTTCTTACCACTAGGTTTTGGTTTAGCTGTAGATGACTCTACAACGTGAATATCGGCGGAAAGTTCCGCGGAAGACTCTCCTGTCGGGGAATCTGGCAAGGTTATTATAGGAGAGGAATTCTTAGAATATTTCTTCTTACTTTTATTATTTACCATGCCAATCATACCATCAGCGGCATGAGACCCTGAAGGAGTAGCAACGATTTGATTTTGTTTGGGTAGGTCGGGGATCTTCTCGTATAACGTACCTTACTGAATATAAACTAAGTCGAGGTACTGCACTTGAGCAATGACTTTCTCTTCAGTAACTACTCTGGCTTTAGCTACATCTTCAGTGATCTTGGGAAACAAGGATTTTACAAACCACTCAGCTAAGATCTGATCCGGGATATAAACCTTCACTAAACGTCATCGACGTCTCCATTCATGGATATGATCTAAAATGAAAGTGGATGTCGACTGATTTAACGAAGTTAATAGTTCCATGCCATTGTCATATCTGACTCGCAACTGAAAATGAGTTAAAAACGAGGTAGCTAACTGACTAAAATCATAAAAAGTATCTCACGGTAATTTGATATACCATTTGGCTGCAAGACCAATTAGAGTGCGTTGAAAAAGATGTAAGCGAATAGAATCATCTAAAATGGAGTTGGAGGCACACCAAATATGATAATTCATCACATGGTTCAACGGGTCCTCTCTTGGTTTACCTTCGAATTTCGGAATATCACTGGGCAACTTATGTGGCATTGGCGGCCAATACGGAAGATAGTTGGTTGGATCGTTCGTAAGGCACGTCAAGTCAGGTAAGTCCAAAGTTGCAATGAATGGTAACTGACGATTAGGGACCCTGAAACTTGGGGTCTGCAAAACAACCCCAGGAGGAGGACATCCAGGATAACTGGGAATGGGAATTGCATTCAAATATTTTGACCTCCTAGAAAACCAGGATTAACCAGACGATACTGGGGTTGCTGAGGTTGTTGATATGTATACCCAGGGTATGGTTGATACTGATAGGTTGGTTTTTGCGCAGTAGGACTGTATGGATACTGTCCTTGGTATGGAGGTTGATTAAACTGAGGTTGAGAAGTGACAACCGTACTTCCTACAGGCATCTGAACCAAAGTCTGGACCGTAGATCCAGACTGAGGTAAAGAGGTCTGAGGAGTAGATATCGGAATAGTAGAAACCGGAGCTGTCGATACTCCAGAAGAAGGTGGGGTAGATGGAGTAGATGTTGCAGTAGTTGTAGCAAATGTTTGAGGTGGAGTACGAGGCGTACTAGGCCCAGACTAAGAAACTACAGAAGGTGCAGAAGTTTGAAGAGTGGACTGGACGGGTTGCTGAGATGGACCAGCAACCAAAGGTTGTCCAGGTTGAAATGACGACTGCACATTTGGTTGCAAGACTAGTGGAGATTGAGATGGATCCCACACCAAATTCATTCCGGGGTATGGACCTTGAGGATATTGAGGACCATAACCGAGTTGAGGGTAGGGTTGATAGTATGATTGACCAGAAAAGGCGTTGGTAACCTTGAGATGGGTACTATAACCTTTGGGGTTTGATAACCCTGAAGGCACTGTACTGATACTGGGGTTGACCTTGAGGTACATATTGATATTGAGGTTGATTTTGGGGTGCATATTGATACTGAGGTTGACCTTGGGGTACATACTGATATTGAGGTTGACCTTGGGGTACATATTGAGTCTGGGCTTGACCTTGAGGAACGTACTGTCTCGTAGGTATGTACTGTCCTTAAGGTTGTCCCCTGGGCCCAAACTGAGTACCTTGAGGTTTCCCCCCAGGCAGATACTGGGTACCCTGAGGTTGTCCCCCAGGCACATATTGAGTACCTTGAGGTTGCCCCCCAAGTGGTAACTGGCCACCTTGAGGTTGACCTGACATCATTAGAATTTCTTCTGCACTCAACGATTTATTACCACTACTTCCAGTTAACAACTTATGTTCGATAGGACGAGGAGATTGTCCCAAAAAAGTACCAAAGATGGACAGATACCCAGTGGGAACAGAAGGACCGCCGTACAAATAGGCTTCCAGAGATTGAGAATACATGGATGACGGACTAGACATATTTAATGCAGGATAATGATCTCTAGGTGCAGGGTGATAAAAATGCGAGGTGGTGAAAAACTTAGTCCCAGATTTTCCAAAAGATTGGTCAGTGAATGGTACCAAGCAGTGCTCCTAGGTGGACTGTAAAAAATCGATTCACGCTCCCTAAGCTCTAAGATAGGTCGATTGTCCGGAAAAGGAAAGCTTTCTTCAATATCCGAAATAGCAAGCTCTTCAATTGCTATGAGTCCAGCAGGAAGATCTTAGGTAATTACGGTTTCTACCCTAGGAGAACTAGGACCACTAGGAGTTGGAGAAACAAACTCTGATACAGGAGTAGCAGCAACTTCATATTCAAGTTCAGATACTTCAGGTTCTTCACCTATATCACTAGTAGATGCAATATTACCAGTAACTTCTGAAATTACTAACGGTTGAGAATCAGAATATTCTACCAAAGAAGTTTCTCCTTCTTCAGGTGACTCACTTCTACCGCTACTTGGAGATACGAGGACTTTCAAGCCTTCAAGTTGGCTCGGTATGTCTTCAGGAGGTTGACCCCGAAGTCTACAGGATGTCCTCAGTAACTCAGCCACATTAACAAACTCAGGGGATTGGCCTCGAAGTCTACGGGAATGCCTCGGTAATTCAGCCACAGTTAAAGACTTTTAACTACTTCACACGCAAACAAAGTAAAATATGAATGAAAACCACCTAAAGTCTCTAAAGAACCAAACAAATTGAATCACACGCCTAAAGAATCTAAGAGATCAAACACACACAAACAGTAAATTTCCAGACCAAAAACGCTAGTTGGTGATGAAATCCAACATCACAGAGTTCGATACAGAAATAGCGGTTGGAACAGTTACCCCGGAAACCTACTTAATGAATAGACTAGCAAAAGTTTCTCCACTTAACTGTCTTGAGTTAAGAGAATCCCCCAGAAAATCCAAGTGAGTCTAGCTGACGTCTGCTCCAGGTACAGTGGAATCTTCCCGCCACCATCACCTTAGGAAGAATCCTAGAGAATATGGTCACTAAGGTTACCAACAGAAACAAATATACCTGGGGGAACAGCCTACGATCCGATACGCACGCAAGGGCAGAGTAGCAAGCTCAATCCCCATGAAGGCTCCTCGACATAAACCGAGGTTTAACAACAAGTGACCCCAGGCTCCTCAACAATGGTTAATCCGAGTTTTACCATTTGTAATACGTGAATATCTGGCGTCGTTCCCAATGAGGAAGGACTGATTCCCACACTGGTTCGAACACGATCTCGTGCTTCTCCTTTAAGAGGAGCTTTCCCAGAGCATAGATGCAACAATTGGATTTCTCCTACCACAAGATAAAGCTACTTGTTTGTTTTACTATCTTGGAGAGTTAATTACTCCCTACTCCAAGATACTAGCCTAAGCTATGTTGGTGTATCAGAGCCCTAGAAACAAAAAATTTTTAGATTGATTTTATTTTAAGCATGATTTTTATTGGCTTTTGATTAAGTCAAGAGGTGATGGAGATGAAACTTGTGGTTTAAAGACTCGACTCAAAATCACTACAAAAATGCACTTAAGACGATTAAATGATCTTTTCTCTTCAACGAAGTTCTAGCTAGGAAAGAGTTGGAAAATGCAAATACTTGAAAACACAAATCTTTCTTAACAATCAAATCAAAAGAAGAGTATTCGTTCCAATGCACTCAAAAACGAGACAACTAATTATTTTCACAAGAATTTCTCTTTTTCATTCAAACATCAAATGCTACTAAAAACAAAATTTTTCAAAAGAGACCTTTCATATTTTTTAAAAAACATTTAAAACTATAACTAAAGCGAATCTTTGAGAAAACTATTGAATAAAGAAAACTTAAGGTCTACAAACTATGAAAACCTATTTGAAGTAAAAGCTCACGAAAGTCTTTTTGAGGATGTTTTACTTGGTTATAAGCAAACCAAGGACCAATTTGTCCAGAATCACAAATAAGTGAAGAACAATCAATTTTGTTTTCCTTTTGAAAAATGAAAATCCAAACTTTCAATCACAAGCTTTTCAAAGTTTTGTAAAGAGAAAACTCAAAGAAAATTCCTCAACAACGGGAGATTTCATAAATGGTCAGACTCATAAGAAGACTGGTAGACACTAAGGTGATTTGAAGTCCCTATAGCTTCTAAGCTCAAAGCCACTACACAACCAAAACAAAAAACAAACCCAACAAGCAAAACTCCTAGGAATTTCACCTAAAACCCTAATGCTAATGAAATTAAACCAAGGAAAGATTTCAACCAGTCACATGCAGGTACGGGCAGAGGATAACCACTAGAAAAACAAAATAAAACTAATTTAAAGAGCAAAATTCAAAATTTCAAAAAATTAGCAGGGTACGCAGGTTCAGAGTTTAAACAGGGGTGGGTATGCTCCATGCACAAAGTAAAAGTGTGTACAGGTACGCACTGTGATACTCGTGCAGACTGCGAACTTCGACTAAAGTAATGAAAAATAAAAAACAAAGCTAAATCCACTAAGTCTACCCAAATCCACACACAACAAGCCAAAAACAGAAACAAAAAGGCAAGTTTCTCAAGTCAAAGAAAAATGAGGAAAACAATCAAGTCCCCAGTGGAGTCGCCATTTTGTCATGCGGAATGAGTCGATCTTGCGGACAAGATAGACCTTCCTAGAATCTAATGAAGACCTAATGACAAACAAACCAACCAGACACTATCTTTCTCTAAATGCGCTTTATAAATAATGACAAACAAATGTGTTTAAGGCCTACCTTATGTCCAACGCAAGTTTGGATATGCCTTTGCTCCTTTGATCCAGGTAAGTTCCTTTATCGCAAACCTGCAAACACAAACAAGGAAAACGATTAAATAGCACCTGAATAACCAATATTATAAAACATATTTAACATGAAAGTCAAGGAGTCCATGAAACAAATAACATGAGATACTTGTTGAGAAAAATGAGCTTGATTATATTAATTCAAAAGGAGAAGAACCTTACAACCATTGCCTTGACGCTGTACAAGCTCCCCCCAGGGTCCAGCAAGAAGTCTCCTCTACTTTGGCAAGCTTCACTCACTCCCCAATGAATCCAAAAAGGTATGCGATCTCTCCTCTTAAGCTCAAATAGGAAGTCTTGATTTCACTAGCATTTACCCTCAAAAGTTCAACTTCTAACCTCCTCAGCCACTGACCCAATGCCTCAATTTATAGTGCAATGGAGATCAGTTACCAGGTCCTCCTTCAAAGGGATAGAATCCCCCTTCAAAGGGATAGCTCCTCCTAACAAGGGATTAGTTCTTCCTCTTATGGGATGCATGAACCACTTGGAGCGAATAATCCACGTCAAAAATCCTTCTAGAAAACTCTAGAATTAACCCAAAGTGAGTTTTTTAAGATAAAAATTACGCCTTTTGACTTTCACAGGGGTACACACCCTCCCCTTTACATACAGAGCATATAAGTACGTAGATATCCTGAAAAAAAGGTGCAGGCCCACAGGCAAAAGTGAGAGAAATTGCAGAACCAGAGTTAGATTGCTTTTTTGATGTCTTTCTCTCATTTCTAAGGCTTGTTTTGAAGAGTTGAGGTCTGAGACTTGCTTAGGAAGATGGCATAGATGGTGATAGAACCATACCGACTGCAAATAATCAAGGTGACGATATTTTTGTGTAACACTCAGGTACCCCGACCAAGAAGTGCGGACATACCCGCAGGTGCTCTGTTTAAGAGGTGCGGACGTCAAATTCACTCACTCCAATGCAGAGAAGCACGCGCACATGGGAATCTTTATGAATGGTCTATGGTATTTAGCTCGACATGTTTGATCCTATGGTTTTGGTTTGTGGTTTTGCATCTAAAAGTATTGATCCAAGGTATTGAGTTCCTAGTATTGAATACCTATGGTTTTGGACCATGGTTTGAGTAAAGGCTTTCCTATAAAAAGGGAAGGAGATCATTTGGCTAGACACCCTTTTTTGAATTTTGAATATCTTAAGATCTGAAATTTTGGGTGATTAGTTTGATAACGCTAGATCTAAATCAAGGAGAAGTCTGTAAACTGTAAGGCGGATCTATTGATAAGTCGTGATCTCAATGGCGGATGATCAAATCTGTGGATCTGATAGTCTGTGGCACATTGGAGGACTGATAAATTGGCTCTATTTGGAGGTTCGCAGGCGATCCACAACACAGGTGCGAAGATACGCAGCGCAGCAAAAAACGCAGGTGCGGAGGTATGTAGCACAACAGAAGGCGCAGGTGCGGAGGTACGTAGCGCAGTAGAAGGCACAGTGCAGAGGTACACAGAGGAACAAAAGGACAAAGTGCGTAGGTACGCTGTCAAGCAGACAATACAAGTGCGGATCTGCGCAGAGTTACGGAGTACAGTAGAAGGAGTAGGTGCGGAGGTCGCAGAACAACAGAAGGATCAATTGCAGATCTGCGTAGTTTAGACACAGAAGGGCTGCGAATATTCGCAGGTTTCTATTGGTGAAGTTGCAAACTTTTCTTGAAATATTTGTTGGATGCCTTTTATCTATTGCTGAAGAGTTCTGGGTTTAGATTACTGGTATTGCTATTCTGTTTACTGCATTCTGAAAAGTTATTGGTTGATTCCTTGGTTGATTATAAAAGGAGATTGGGTGATTCATATGTACTTGTTGATTATTTGAGGGATCTAGTTTGAGAATTCATGAAACGTGGTCCTTAAAGAAGTAGAAGAGCAAAGGGGGTTGTAGCTCCCCCAAAAGAGACTGGAAAACGAGAGAGGGTTGTAGCTCTCTGCAGTTTGCAGCCTGCGTACTGGTAAAGGACTGCACCAGTACAAAATCATTGTAAAAGAAGTTTCTAATTGAAAGAAGATAGAGACATATTGCAGCAGGTGGTTTTCACCCACATTGGCTTTCCACCTTATATCTGGTGTTCTTTGGTGTGACTATCTGTTTTTCTTGTTTCATGCTCATTATTATATGGTACTGAAATACAAGTTAATGATCAATATCTGAAGATTAAATTAAGTATAAATCTGGAAGGTTTATTAAAAGAATTTGATAATACTGATTCAACCCCACTCTCAGTATTATTTCCAACACTCTTTTGTATTCTTTTTATATAATTCTACTTACGCATTTTTTTTCCTTTTGTACTTTAAAAAGAACATTTAAATATTGTTTCAAATGGATTATTTTAAATATCTTATTGTCTTTTAAATTTCCTATAACTTTTTAAACTTTAATTCAATTTCATTTCACTTTAAGGTAAACTCTTAACTGATATTTTCTTCTTACGTAACCTTTGATAATAATACCCGTTTCGTACTTTTATATATTTTCAATAATTTTATGACTTGAATTATTCTTTAAATACCCCTATATCATATCATACTTCTCTTTATATATCTTTTATTTATAAATTTTTATTTTTTTTAATTTTTATTATTTATTTATTTATTTATTTATTTTATTTGAAAAGTTACAACCCTAGTGAAACGTGGCTATTCACCTTAGGTGTATTTTATAAAATATATGTTCACTTATGTACTTTTGACTCGGTTAATGTTCTCCACGTAAAAAGTAAAAACTTACCATTCACATAAAGAAATATTCCTTTGTTTTACTTTTACTTTTTAAATACCATGGGTTGGTTTCTAAAACCTTCGTTAACGTTTTCCACATAAAAAAGTATAACTTACAATTCACATAAAGAGATTTTGTATTCCTTTTGTTTTTCTTTTACTTTTAAAATAAAATGGGTTTCTAAAACCACGGGCTTGTAAACCAAGATAATATTATTCCTTCTCTTACTTAAGTTTTAAATATATTTGGAAATATTCTCTCTTAACTTTATCATGCACTTTTTATCAATAATGTATAGCCTTATTTATTTATTTATTTATGTTTTTAGATATTTTTTTTGTAATCTTTATATGTATTTATTTTATTTTATTTATTTATTTTTCTTTCTTTTTTCTTAATTTGATTTTTTTTCTCTTTATTTCTTTTTAATCTTTGTTTTTGACTTTTTATTTTCTCTCCATATATATATTAATTTTATTATTATTACTATTATTGAATGGCCAAATTCTTGATAGCAAAATGGAGAAACTTCAAATTCTTGTAGCGAAACGCTTCAACGAAAACAATGTTGATGAATTTGACGGTCAAAGACCTGGATTAGAGAACACGAATCTGTGCAGCGGCTGAGCAACTAGAGGATCAAACAGCTCTAATACCAATGTAACGACCAAAAGTCATATACGCAATGAAAATATTTCAAATACTTCGTAGACAAATACATCCATTGTAGGTTAGTAAGTGTAAATTGTATATTATATAAATAATTGATGTAGGATGAGTACAAATGAGAATGAGAGTCATGTATATATAGCTAGGTAAGTGCCCTTTCACAAATATGCATGTCTCTAAGACATGCCTTTTCATTATTAACTAACTAATCATTAGTTAATTTACTTTTATTTATTATTATTTTTATATTATTATGATTATTATTTATTATCTATTTTTATTTATTTTTACATAATTTATGTTCATAACATCACAGGATTTGGGTTTTGTCATCCATTCGCAAGTTGATCATCGACATGGGTGTGTCGTCTGTTCCATGGGTTCGATATGGTTTGTCGTCATGTGATGGTGCGCTTGGGTGAATGTCACTTTGTGACATTTAGTTGTAAAGGGGTTTTCTCATTTGATGTAAAAAATCCTAATGACTAAAACCTAAGCCTAATACAAACCTAAAACTAGAACCTAATGCATCATTTAAAAATGCATTAAAATCTAATGCTAAGACCATGTATCAAAACCCTATGTGTTAAACCTAAGTCCTAAACATTTTAACACATAAACCCTAAGCCTAAACGACTCTTGGGTCATGTTAACACATAAAACATTACATTATAAAACAAATAAAACCATATAAAAGTCTTAAGCTTCCAGACTAACCACGCGGGGTCCTAAACCGCAGAATATTACATGTGATCGAATGAAGACCGTCGGGTTATGAAACTGTTAGTGTCGGTATCTTCATCCCTCTGTTAGTGATCAAATTCTCTTGTTGCATTGCATGATAGGTGTCTCGCTCGGTCAGCTGCATTCCATTAGGATCATTGATCATATGACGGTAGTGGCTTATTATACATTTTCCCTCATGTCCTTTACTTGCTGGCCCATTTTCATTCATCTGGATCATCTGCAGTCAATTTTTGCCTTTAAATTTGCAAAAGTCAGTTTTAGGGTTTTAGGTCTCATTAGGTCTAGGGTTTCGTCAATAAGGTCTTAAAAATGCTCAATAATGGTCAGCAAGTGCATGAGGAGGTCAAATAAAGATCCAACAATAATAAATTCCATAATCACATGTTTAGTGATTGTTTTTTCCTTAAAACTGTGTTTTGAGGAAAAACAGAGTTTTTGATGTTTTTATGTGTAAATTTGGTGTAATTTTAGTTTTTCCATATGTAATAACTTCAGAGGCAACCCTGGACACCTTGCCAAGCTTCAACAACTCCATCACTTGCAAGGCAAACAAAAAGTCAAAGCATTCAGTTCATTAAAGGCAAAAATAAAGCAAACTGCCCAAAAACAGAGTTTGAAAAGCAAGTCAAATGCAAAAATTACAAAGTGGGTTTTTGATAAGTGAAAATTAAAATCTTTTGTATATAAACCATTTGTCATGTTCAAAGAGCTCATTTGCATCTAAAGGAGAAAGAGGGAACAAGAGAAATGTCATGTTGGAGAAAAAAGAGTAAAATCGCAACAACTTTGGCAAGTTTCAGGGGCACGGCGCATTGGGTTAGTGGCGCGGCGCATCCATCTGGCATGGTGCATTGGGCCACCCTCCGTAGTGCAAAAGTTACACAGGTGCGACGCATTGAAGTGGCGCAATGCACTGGGTTTGTGGCGCGGCGCATAGGGTTTGGAAGCCGATTTTACCCACAAACTCTCCCAAATTGCAAAATTTGCTCAATCCTCAGGTGTTCAAGTAAGTCAAACATTCCTCCATGATCTGTGAATGAGTTTCTCTTGATGTTTATGGTGATTTAGTGAGACAAACTTGAAACCCTACCTCCTTGCAATTTTGGTCAAAAATAATTGCTTATGGTTTACAAATTGTGTTTTTGCTACCAATTCCACTCCTAGCTATCTCTCACTCCCTCACTCCTTCATTCCCTCATTCATTTTCTCCTTCTCATTACATTTTCATCAAACCATTCCCGCAATCCCCATATCCCTAAATTTACTAACCCCGTATCCCTAACTCCCACTATCACAAACCCTAGTTAAAAATTCTCAAACCCTAATTGTTGTCCCAAAGCCTAATTACTGTCCCTAAAACCCTTATATTCCCCA
Source organism: Pinus taeda (assembly GCA_000404065.3). Taxonomy (NCBI): domain Eukaryota; kingdom Viridiplantae; phylum Streptophyta; class Pinopsida; order Pinales; family Pinaceae; genus Pinus; species Pinus taeda. The sequence continues at coordinate 91,377 of APFE031492219.1, read as the reverse complement.
AAATCCTGTCAACAACATTCCCAAAAGCCCTCATATACATTCTCTCCACAGTCCCTCATACATTTGGTAGAAAAACCTAAAGACACCATAAATCTCTTCATACTCATCTAAGAAACCTCAAACATTAGCAAACATGGAGTCTGATCCTTCCTACGACGGAGATGAGGAGACACTCAGTGATTCTTCTAGAGAAGTGCATGCACCAAGGAGACCTCACAAGGGTGGTAAACATATAAGAGAGGAGCCTACTTCACTTGTTGAGCTACAAGCATGTCCTCTTGCTGTCACATGCTTTCAACACCAATATTGTTATCAGTTTTGTGAGATGGTAGAGAGAGTCCAGTACCATCATGAGTTGGCCAGGTAGTTTGTGCTCCATCTTCATAATGGCCAAGTCACTCTAGCAGGTGTGACATTCACCTTGACACCGGAGGCTATTTCTCTAGCAACTGGCATTCCAAATGTCGGTGAGAAGTGGAATAAAAGGCAGCAGATTGACAGAGAACATTATGAGCCTTACATCAAGGCTGGTTATCAGAGACATCTCAATAGAGTTTTTCCCTTTTGGTATCTGAAAGACACATATGCTCCCTTGATGAAACTCATAATTAAATATTTCAGCTGTGAGGGCCGGTTTTCTCGCCTGTATGCTTATCACATCAGATTGTTGATGCACTTTACTAGGGTGAGAATGATGAATCTCCCCTATCTTATTTGCCGGATCATTGAGAAGATGACCACCTTAGTGCACAGGAATCCTCCTCAGCAGCAGTATAACAACATATATCATTTTGCACTAATCAAAATTGTGGTCTTGCATCAATTTGGTTTACAGAACATCTCATAGGAGGATTTCATTTCACATGAGGTCTTCACAGGTCCTCAAGTACCCCCAGCAGTTTTTCATGAGACAGGAGGACCTTCACATCGACAGGAGATTCATGAGACACAAACCGCTAGTGTGCCAGTGTTTGTCACCTACCAAAAGGGCACTAGAAGGTTGTTTGCAGCAGCAAAGCGAGTACTATCTCCACCCGGGGTGGAAGGGGTCTTGCTTCCTCCATTAGCAGAGCAGGTACAGGACAAGGGAAAGCAACCATTACATGATGAGGGGCCTTCAGGAGGGCAAGAGACAGATTTCATTCTTATTCAGGATGATGACACCGATTTGGGCTCACAAAGCTCAAAGCTCAAGGAGATCATTCAGGAGCAACAAGCGGACATTAATGATTTGTCTCTCAACCTAGAAAGAGCCAAGTGGATAATCAAATATCTAGAGTAGAGAAACAAACAGCTAGAGGATCAGCAAACCATTATGGAGCTAAAAAACATACGAGAAAACCGACAAGCTGCCAAGAGGAGGAAAGTGAAGCTGACACCACTAGAACAAGAAATCGATGTTGATCGTGAGTCTTGGCTTGAGAGGGCAAATATCCACTTGGAAAAGTTGCTTGAGAAGGCCAATAGGAAGAAAAATATGTTGAGGCACATGGTCTACCATTACTTGGCAAGAAACAAAAGTTTCAAGGCACAAATCAAGAACTTGAAGGCCAAGTTGAAGAAGGCATCGAAGAAGCGAAAAGAGCAAGCTAGACTTCAGATCTTGGTTGAGGCTTCCTTGGCCCAACACAACACTTAATGAAGGACACTCAACCCAAATTTCAAGAAATTTGGGACACTTTTTGCAATTTTGAAATTTTTGGCCCAAAAAACAGGTTTTTCTACCCTATGCGCCGTGCCACCTGGTGCGCGCTTTTGATGGGGACCTCCTTTTGAGGAAAACTCAACATTTTTGGATTTTTCATGAAAAAATATGCATGCCCACAAATGCCAAGAAATTTTGACAGGTTTTGAGCTTCCAAAAAGGTCAAAAACACCTCAAAAATGACCTTTCTGCCCCTTTTTGGACACACATGAAGCAGTGTTGGAAGAACTCAGTTTTGGAGGGGCAAATGTAGGCCAAATTCAAAAATTCTACTTGTTCTGGAAAGTAGACAGGTAGAACTTTCCGCAAATCCCACTTGGAGCAAATTTGGACACTGGGAAGGCCTCCAAAATCAGTTGCAAAAAAGGTGCTATACATAGGGAAATCAACGCAGTGCATTCGAGGAATTTTGCTCATTTTGGCCAAAAATTTCTGTTTTTCGCCTAGTTTCTTGACATTTTGACTTTTTTCCTTCTAATTGTCAAACTCATGATGTAATTTAATGTGACTTGATGGATTTTGATGTAATTATGCTAAATTTTCACTCATAGAGGTAGATTCATCCATGAAATGGTAGGTTGCAACTGAATGAATCAGTTCCCTAGTTTTTAGAGGCAAGTTGTTCCAATGCCTACTTTTTAGTTCTCAATTTAGAATTTGTTGGAACAGCTCCTAAACTTATGAGCTCGACCCCTAGAGGCTAGGATGAGTTGTTGTTTTGCCTATATCTTGTGATTTTTCAGTCATTAGCAAAGGTTGGACTTTTGGGAAAGCTTGGAGCTTCATTGTATATTCATTTGAGCAGTTTGGCTAAGGAATAGACCAGGGTTGCAACACTTTATGGGATTCATGTGGCATCTTGATTTGGTATTATGTTTCCTTTTGTAATTGTACTTTTACATGTGTTTTATGTATGCCATCATCTCTCTTTGTTTCATCTTAATTAAATCAAACGAGGATAAAGGTAGAATTCATTGATTTGCAGTGCTCTACCTAGGGTTTGTTTAGTTATTTATGTTTTCATCTATTTGAAGAGGATCCCTGAGATTTTCTTGCCCTCTTCAACTTCTCACCAATCTAAAATCTCTCCATCTCACTCAATTTGAAGTACCAAACTATTTGCCTACCTTGCTCGATAGAGATCTCTGCAAAACTAAGCCTCATTCCCCAAACCCAAATTTGCCTTTCACGTTTGAGCCAAAAAACATCATCAAATTCAATCAAACTTTTCTGATCAATATTCACATTAGTCATCTCAAGCCTCATCGATCAGATTTTGCTAAGATTGACCAAGAGAGAGCCCTCTCCCGACCTGGTAGGGCTAGCTACCAGGTTAAGTATGGTTTGATGTTATCCTAGATCCTACCTTTCTCAGCTTGAGGTAGATTTAGGCACTAATAGAAACCACAGCTTGGAGTTCATTGCAGAGTTCACAGTTAACTGCGCTCTCAAAATCACAACGGAACTATTACATGTGAACAAAATGGTTAGCACCGGGAGTTAACCATGCGAAACAAGCCTAAACTGTAGCAGAAATCACAGTAGAATACCGTTATACATGTGAAAAGTTAGCGCAATGGTTGCTGGAACCGCTAGGAAAGACTGTGGAGGTGGAAGTTGGAGGTTATACCACGACCTATTCACATGGGTGGTCAACCTCCTCCGCCCGGTTAATAAGACGTAAACAGTTTCAGTTTTAATATAATGTTATTTATGGTTTTTGTTGAAGGTTTTGCTATTAATTAATGTAACCACCATGCAACCATATCCTAAGGTGTCCAACCATGACACGACCGAACCATTTCAAACCCAGATTAGAACTGATTCATTCCCAAACTCGGTGGAGGGAGTTAGAATGTACCTACAAGCCTATAAGAGGCAATTTTTTTCCATTGAAGGACATTAGAGTGATTTTGGTTTTTGTATGCAAATTCTAGAGGTTGGAGGTTGATTTTGTTTTAAGTGTAGCAAGAGAATCCGGAGTTGGAATTGGGAACCGTGACAGGAATTGGAAAGCTGGTTCAGAGAGCTATCCTTTGAAAGTGACTAGAAGTGCCTGCATGCACATTCAGTTTGGTCAAATCTCTGTGTAATCGACCTCTTTTGTTTCAATCCTAATAAAGCAGTCACCCATCTTGAAAGCAGACTTGGAGACGTAGTCCATTAGGGACAAACTTTGTAATCAACTTTGCTTTCTGGTATCATTGTGTTTTTGTTGTTTTCACTTCTATTATGCATCTTACTTATGTTCAATCAGCTACCGTAAATTCTTTCTTCTCAAGCAGTTTCCTCGATTTTTGCACTTTCAGTTAATAATGAATTCAATAATGGCTATTCAATTCTACATCAGTTTTAACATATGATCATTTCAGATCAATGCTTCCCCACACTACCATCTACAGCTTGCTTTACCTTGTAAATCCCACAAGATATCACCACTGAATTTTCCTCCAGTCTCGGGACCACATCCCAAACACCGTGACGAACTATGGAGTCATACTCCTCCACCATGGCATCAACCCAAACTGGCTGCTACACTACTTCCTTAAAGGAAGATGGCTCTGTCACAACACATTCACCCATAAGAGCCATTTATCTAGTGTAGCTCTCATGTGACCTCCTCTTCCTACGTTGAGAAGTGGGTTCTCCCACATTCTCCCATGCATCATCCAACAATCTGTGAACCTCTCTAGTGCACTTTCTTCCCTCTCTGGAAGACTCTGCGTAAGTGGATGTATCCACTCCTGGATCCTCTGCATGTTACTGCTCCACATCAATCCGAGGCTCCTCAAACTTAGGAGCTAAAATCTCCTCATGCACATGTAGGTCAAGCTCCCTCTCAAGGGAAACTCGCATGGCCTTCTCCTCATCGAATCTGACATACCTGCGAACCACTTTCATCCTGCTGATTGACAAGTACACCCAATAATTATGAGGTGTTTCAATGTACCCCATAAATATCCACAACTTTGTTGTCGTCTCAAGCATCTTCCTTACATCTTTGGTCACATGGAAATATACCAATGACCCAAAAATCCTAAAGTGACCAACATCTGGCCTCTTACTGGAATAAGTCTCCTCTGGTGTCTTCATCTCAAGTATCTGATGTGGGCTACGGTTCTGAACATAAACTGATGTGTTGTATGCCTCAACCCACAAGTGTAGTGGTAGGCCCTGATCATGCAACATCGCCCTTACTGCCCCTACTATGCTTTTGTTCTTCCTCTCAGCCACCCCATTCCATTGAGGGTTATGGGGTATCGTCAACTCCCGTTTAATCCCTTCCATTGTATAGAAGTTCTTAAACTCGTTTGAGACATACTCACCACTATTATCACTCTGTAGAGATTTAACCCTATTTCTCGACTCTTTATCCACCAATGCTTTAAACTCACAAAACTTTGTGAAAGTTTGATCCTTTTTCTGCATGAAAATAATCCAACATTTACGAGAATAATCATCAACAAATATAACATAATACCTATGTTTGGTCGTGGACTTTGTCGAGAATGGTCCACACACATATGAATGGTCTCGCTCTAGAATAGCCTCTGCTCGATTGTCTCTATTGTGAAAGGAGGAATTGGTGTATTTTCCCAAAGTACGCCCCTTACAGTATCAACTTGCTCAAGCATACCTTTGGGAAGACCAGTAGAGATCTGCTGCAAATCTTCAAAGCCCTATGATGCAAGTGGCCCAATCAGCTATGCCACAACTCGCCAACGTCTTGACTCTGCACCCTTTCTGCTTTTGTGCTCAAACTAGCACACTCCTCTACCTCAAGCTATAGAGATTCTTCACCCGAATCCCTATCTTCTTTACCTAACCCGTGGCTATGTGTCGAAGGAACGCCTTTCCTTTTGAGAAGATCACATCATAGCCTATATCCTCAACCATGGCAGTAGATACCAAGTTCTTCTTCATCCCTGGCACATACATAACATTATTCTAGGTGAGTGGAGCCCCATACTCCCTTTGAAAAGTAATCGTACCCAATCTAGTAACACTACACTTCCCGTCGTCACCCATCTTGATATGCATATGGAGATATTTCTCCTCTAGGTCACTAAATAACTCTATCATCAGTGATGTGGAATGAAGCTCAAATGTCTAAGTACCATACACTTCCCATCATTGATGACACCATGCATGAAATGAGGGAAAATTCCAATTTGAATTGAGAGTCCAAAGCGTCACCCACCTCTCCTCCTGAGGACTTCTTCTTAGACTTCTTGAATGGGCAATTCGTAGAAAAATGGCCCAGCTCATGACAATGAAAGAACATAACTTTCGTCATGTCTTTCTTCTTACCTCCATAATAAGAATATGATTTGGAATTGGAAGCTTTCCCTTTCCCCTTCTTCACGTTAATCACTAAGGCACAATTCTCTTCAACATCAGTCTTTGATGAAGAGTCATCCCTGGGGTTCCTCCTAATCTCCTCCTGCATCAAATCCGACCACAGTCGTTCCCAATCCGACAGCTTCTCTTGACCATTGATAGAGTCCTGATAACTATTCCAACCCTTTGGGATTCCTAGAAGAGAAAGATTCACTATATCATCCTTGGCAACCATGATTCCAACACTTCCAAGTTCATCATGACATTGAGTGAACTTGGTCAAGTATTTTGGAATCGTCTCGCCTTTCTCCATTTTGATTTTTTGAAGTTTGTCTTTCAGTGCCAATTTCTTTTGGTCACTATTGTTTTGATACAAGTTCGTCAATGCTTTCCACATAGCATACGAATTTTCTTTGCCATGGAGACTCGAAACAATGTGGTCTCGAACTCCCTCAAGGATTATCTACCTCGCCTTCGCCACACACTTATTCCATTCAGCCAAATTTTATGCATCCGATGCTACTAGCTTAGGAGTTTCTTGATTAACGAATTCCTTCAAGCCATTAACCTCTAGCACAACCTCCAACCTGTCCCTTCAGGCTATTAAATTCGAGTTTCTTTCTAAGGCATACTTGAGCCGCAAACCGTAGAACGCCATTTGTCGATCCTAAATTATGTATTGCAAATTCAAATTTCACATGTAACCCAAAACTCAAAACCTTGAAATCTCCTCTAGTATATTGTTCTCAGCTCCAATACCATGTATAAAATCCTATAGATTCGCAAGCTCGTGCAATGTACTAAAGAATAGGACAAGAATCTACTTCTACTTTCAACTAGCTCAAGCCAATAGATCGATGAAAACAATATGAATAAGAAGAAGATAAATCAATGGAACATAACACAATATGTATCTGGGGAAATCCACTTCTCAAAACCACGCTATCTATATTGCATATATCAGAAATATGAGTGAAGATACAAAGATTTTTCTCACTAGAAAATTTCCACACAAGTATGATCAACTCTCTAATCTCACAAGCTAGCTCTTGGCCAACACTTAGCCAATTCTGTAGCTCTCCAAGCTCCTAATCTCTTGCATAATTCGTAGGATGAATAGCCCGTATTTAAAGGGAATTCATGCTTCCATAGCTACGCAATCCAAATATAGGATCAATCTCTTATGCATGCATGAAATTTACAAACAAGTAAATAATGCCATTGATAGTACATTGTCCTTTCACTCTACTCTCAACTAGGTCTTTCTCATAATCGACATGCATGAGTTTCTCGTGGGGGAATATCCAGTTAACTGGAGTAACACCAGTGGATGCATTAGTGCACCAACTGACTATTAGTCCTCTATTAGTTCCAAAAACAATTTAGAACTAATTTAACTTAACTTAACTCAGTAAACTAAGTGATCTAATTTCCAAATCAATTTAAACTCATACTGGATCCCTAAAACTTAGGGTGAACATATGCATGACTAAAAAAAGGCTTCCAACTCAAAATTCCGAAGCTAATTAAGTTAATTAAACTTAATTAATTATTTACAAGTTGCTTTGAGAATAGAATTCTATTTTAATTCTTAGTTTAATTCAAGGACAAATTAAACTGGAATTTCTTGTTGCCATTTCTCAACACTGAGGTATGTGCCTTACCTCAAGGAGGAGAAGGCCAAGATTCAAATATTCATTAGTGGACTACCGACTGCATTCAAAGACAGGATTGAGTTCTATGATCCTAGATCATTGGATAATGCTATCAGAAATATAAAGCATTGTTATGAACAATCCAAGCGCAGATCTGAAACTAAACCGGATTGGAAGGGTAATGATAAGAATAAAGGAAAATGGGACAAGAAGAGAGCAAGACCTCAGAGTACAGGTAATAAAGATAATGCAATGCCATCTAAGAAGTTTAATGCATATGACAGAGGACAGGGACTTCGATTTGAGGAACATAATAAGGAGCCTGTGCGGTGTTGAACTTGTGGAGGAGATCATTCTAGGAGAGATTGTCCGCAGAATCAAGGTGGTAGGCCTCAAATATATAGTGCACAGAAGGCACATACTGTTGGGGATGTTGTCAGAGAATTCCTCGTATCTATGTAGCGTTGGATAAAAAATAGGAAGACCATTAGGCATTTGTCATTGAGATGGACGTGCATGCAGAGTCTTGGTTAGTGCAGCTGGATAAAGGTACCAAGAAGAGAGTTCATCATTGGGTAAGAGCTTGTGCATTTGATTTGAATGGTGTGCCTACCTTAACACACTTGAATTTATTACCGTTGGGATCATAGGATATGTTGTTGGGCATGGATTGGTTGTACCTTCATAGAACCAAGGTGGATTGTTACGACAAAGCCATTGAGTGCTTGGATGACAATGGGGAAAAATGAGTTTTGTTGGGTAAGAAGAAAGCAACATAATTTAGGATGGTGACAGCTATGCAGGCCAAGTGTAGTTGTAGGAAAGGGTGTGTGTTATTTGAATTGCACATTTCTAGTAACAAAGGTAAGGAGGTTAAGGATGCAGATGTTTTGAGCAGGTACCCAGTTCTACAAAAATTTCAGGATATATTTCCTGAGGATATTTCAGAGTTTCCACCTCATAGGGAGGTAGATTTTTCTATTGAGTTGGTGCTAGGGGAAACTCCGACATCAAAGGAACCTTATAGGATGAGTACACCCAAGTTGATAGATTTGAAGCTACAGTTGAAGGAAATGTTGGATAAGGGATACATTAGGCCAAGTGTATCACCATGGGGCACACCAATATTTTTTTTGAAGAAGGATGGTACTCTCATATTATGCATTGACTACAAGAAATTGAGCAAAGCGACCATTAAGAACAGATATCCGTTACAGAGGATTGATGGCTTGTTCGATTAGTTGGAGGTATCAATAGTGTTCTCGAAGATTGATCTTAGATCCAGATATCATCAAGTATGCATCAAAGAGGAGGATGTTTAAAAGACAACTTTCCAAACCAGGTATGTGAATTATGAGTTTGTTGTAGTTCCATTCGGTTTGAGTAATGATCCAACTACATTTATGTGCTTGATGAATAGTGTTTTGAGCCCATATTTGGATAATTTTGTTATTGTGTTCATTGATGAGATATTGGTATATTCTAAAAATGAAGAAGAGCATGTCGAGCATTTAGCAGTAGTGTTGAGATTGTTGAGAGAGCATCAGTTGTATGCTAAGCTCAACAAGTGCAATTTCTTTCAGACTGAGGTACACAACTTGGGACATGTGGTTTCCAAGGATGGCATAGCAGTGGACCCAAAGAAGACAAGAGCTATCACGAAGTGGGTGGCTCCTAGAAGCGTAGATGAGGTAAGATCCTTCATGGGGTTGGCAGGCTATTACATGAGGTTCATATGGAACTTCATATAGATTTCTTATCCTATCACATCATTGCAGAGAAAAGGTAAGAAGTTTGAATGGACAGAGGAGTGTGCGACTAGTTTTGAGCAGCTCAAGCAGTTTTTGACACATGCAGCATTGTTAAAGATAGCAGATCTGGACAAAGAGTTTGTAGTATGTACAGGTGCTTGCAAGAGAGGACTTGGTGGAGTCCTTATGCAATATGGACAGGTGATATGCTATGAGTCACAAAAACTAAATGAGCATGAGAAGAACTACCCACACATGATATTGAGTTGGAAGCGATCATATATGCATTGAAGATGTGGAGGCACTATCTTATGGGCATGAGGTTTGTGTTGATGAGTGATCACAGTGATTTGTATTATCTATTTGATCAACCGAATCTAAACAATAGGTAGGCTCAGTGGTTGGCCACGATCAATGAGTTCGATTTTGAGATCATGTATATCAAAGGTAAATAGAACAGGGTGGAAGATGCTCTTAGTAGGCAGATATAGATAAATCACTTAGCAGCTATGAGATCCTATGGGACAGACTTACAGGATAGGATCCTGTAGGCAGGTCAGCAAGATGACAGGTATATAAAGAGTGTGCATAGGTTGCAGCAAAGTTCAGGTGGTAGGAAAGTACAGGTACAAGTGGTAGTATAAGTATAGTTACAAGTAGTGGTATGGTACATGTACCTCTAGTGGTATAGGTGATGGTAAAGGTACATGTACACGTAGTGGTACAGGTACAAGTATAGGTGTCGGTGCGCGAGATGAGGAATATGTTCTCACAGTAGATGGATTGGTTAGATTTAGAGGCAGGATATATGTGGAACAATAGTGAGCTCAAGAAGGTGATCTTGAGAGAGTTTCATGCGAAACTACATTCAAGTCACCCAGGTTATCATAAGACACTGAAAATAGTGAAGAAATTCTATTATTGGCCGAATTTGAAGAGAGATGTAGCAGAGTTTGTGGCAAGGTGCTTGGATTGTCAATAGGTGAAGGTAGAGTGTAAGAATCTAGGTGGATGGCTACAACCAATTGTGATTCCGGAGTGGAAATGGGAGGTCATTTTCATGGACTTTATCACATGTTTTCTAAGGACAGTGATACATCACGATTCCATCATGGTTGTTGTGGATAGTTTGATAAAGGTTGCGCACTTCATTTCAGTGAAGTCTACATTCTCAGTGAGTGATGTGGCACAGGTCTTCATCGGGGACATGGTCATATTGCATGGATTTCCGAGGAAGATTGTGTCAGACAGTGATGTGAATTTCACTTCCAAGTTTGGAAGGAGTTATTTGCAAATTTGGGCATAGAGTTTGCCTTCAGTACGACTTATCATCTACAGATTGATGGACAGAGAGAGAGGGTCAATAGGATATTGGAGGACATGTTGAGGATGTATGTGGTGCATCAAAAATGGAAGTGGGAAGAGTACCTTCTACTAGTAGAGTTCACTTATAATAATGGGTACCTGGAGTCACTAAGGAGGAGTCCATTTGAGGCATTGTATGGGAAGAGTTGTAATACTCCCATCAGTTGGAGTGGTCCAGTTAACAGGGTGTTGATTGGACTGGACATGTTGACAGACATGGAGCGAGAAATGCCAGGTGATCAAGAAGAATTTGAAAGGAACACATGATAGGTAGAAGATATATGCATATCGAAATAGGTTTTTCAAGGAGTTCCAGGTTGGGGAACATGTGTACTTGCACACCAAACCAAAGAAGAGATCCTTGCAAATTGGATCATGTGCTAAGTTGGCACCACAGTTTTGTGGATCCTTCATTATTATTGAAAGGATTGGGCCAGTAGCCTATCGACTTGCACTACCTTATGAGTCTTCCATGTGTCATTTCTTAAGAAGTATGTTAAAGATGTTGATCATGTGATTGAATGGTTTATATTTTAGGTGGTGTTAGCGCTTGAAATTTCACCTCAGGCTGAGAAAGGCAAACCTCAAGGCAACATCAAACCATTTAGCCTCGTAGCTAGCCCTACGGGGCAGGAGAAGGCTCTCTCCGGTCTATCTCGTAAAATCACCAATAGATGAGATGACCAATAAGGTAACACTGATATTAGGCTAGTAAACTGATCAAAGAGTTGGATTTGGGGTTTTTGGGGTTTTTGGTGGCAAATTGAGGAGAGGGCAATTTTGGGTGGGGGGATTGGACACAGTTTCTGCAGGAGGTTCTTTGGGGCGAGGTAGGAGACAGTATTGATTCCTTTAACTTAAGTGGATGGTCAAGAATGACAGGTGAGGAGCTAAGGAGAGAAAACAATAACTTTGAATTATCCTTAAACAAACTTAAAAGCAGAGCATGGCAAGCATGAATTCTTACTTTAACACTTCATTTGTTTAATGTGCAGAAGTAAAGAAAGGAAATGAATCGCATAAAAAAGCTTACAAGAAAATTGAGAAACACACCATCAACACATGAGTCCACAAGAATCCCAAAGAGGACTGCAAAACCCTGGTCTTCCTTAGCCAAAAATTGCAGAGATACAGTGAAATAATACAATCATAGCTTCTCCCTCAAGAGTCCAACCTTCCAACCTCTGAAAATGACTAAGAAAATACATAATATAGGCAAGCTAACACCTTTCCTTGCCTCTAGGGTTCGAGCTCATCCTTCTAGGAGTTATTTCAACCACTTCTAAACTAAGCACTACAAACTAGGTAGTCAAAACAACTTGCCTCTATAAACTAGGAAACCAATCCATTCATTAAATGTTTGCTATTTCATGCATGAATCTTCTAGAATAGGTAAATGAGTGTCATGGTAACATGAAAATACATTAATTACATCAAAGAGGGTGAAGAATCCCATCTCAAGTCAAAACTGGTCAAAGCTGAGCGAATTCCTGAGTTGTAGATGAATTTCCTGTGAAAACTGCCCAACATGTCGCGTGCATCTGCCTGACATGTCACGCGCATTTGGAGCTATGTTTGGGGCACTTTCATGTGGCCAAATTGGGCAAGAGTAGGCTTTTTGGAAAGGCTTGTGAGTCTACTTTCCAACCCAACTGGAATTTTTGGGTTTGGAGTTCATTTTCCCTGTCAAAACTCAATTCTCCCAAGATAGCTTTCTGCAGTTCAAAAAGGTGGCAGAAATTCAAATTTTGCATGTTTTTTGACTTTTTGGAGGCCCAAAACATGAAAAAATCTCAAGTCCTTCCATGTGCATATGTAACATTGCATGAAAAATCTATAAATGCTGAGTTTTTGTCAAATGGAGTTGCTGGGACGACGCGCGTTAATGAGCAAAAACCTGTAAATTGCCAAAAAATTCACAAATGACAAAATTTTCTCCAAATTTCTTGAAATTTGGGCTGGGAGTCCCCAATCAAGTACCATGCTCAGTCAAAGAGGCTTTGGCCAAAATTTGGAGTGGATCGGGCGTTTTCCTTCTTTTTTGCATATACCGGAAACATGAGACTACCATAGGACAAGCCTGTAAATCTGTCAAAGAAGTGGGCTCCTCTCTCTTATGATGACCACCCTTTCCACCCTTATGAGGCCTCCTCTGTACCCCAATCTCTGAACTTGATGCCTGGTCATCACTCTGCTCATAGGTTTCGGTTTCTGACATTGTTTGAGGAGCAAAGTGGACAAAATGTACTGTTGTTTCTGCCTTTAAAAATGTTGATTTCTTTGTTGTTTCAAGGGGACAAAGAACATGAGGGGAATGTTAGGGGAGGGACATTTTTGAAAGGAAAATGGGATAACAGGGAATTTAGGGAAAACATTGCAAACAAAATCATTGCATATGCATCATCAAATTCATGTGTTTACATGGGCATATGGAGAGGTAGGGTTAGGGTTTGAGTTTTAGTGTTTAGGGAGAAGGGTATGGTTTGTATTTCTTTTACAAATTAGCAGGGGAAATTATATGGAAATACAAGGAAAGTGACAAGGGGAAAGAGGAGAATACTTACAAGGGAAAAACCATGAAACAGCAATAAACCCTAGCACACTTGCACTTTTACCTTTTTAAGCACAATACACATGAATTTCCCATTTCATCTTGATGGCATTTGACACATCTTCCATTCTCATTTTTTCTTTACCAAGAAAAATCACCATGATTTAGAGGCCTACCTAAAGAAATTTAGGAGAAAGAAGTTGATTTGTGGCTCACTGGAAAATTTCTGTGGAGAAATCCCCAACATGTCGCGCCAGTGTAATTTTTACACTGCTCGAGGTGCCCTGACATGTCGCGCACCTCTTGACATGTCACGCCCTTTTGTAGGCCTTCCCGGTGTCGGAATCGGGTGCAGGATAGCTCGTTGGAAATTTCTTTTAGACTACTTTCCAACCCAACTAGAATTTTTCAATTTGGAGTTTATTTGACCTGTCAACAATCAAATCGCCCAAGACTGGTCAAAAAGTGCCAAATGAGGCTGCCTCAAGGAAGAGTGTTGTTGCAGTCAACTTTTGAATGTCTTCCTCAACCCCAAATTGAGCTCATGATAGCTCATTGGAAAGATCTTTCGGTCTAGTTATCATTTGACCCATCAATAAAATCATTTGGCCAACCAAGCTAGGAGAAAACGTGATTTTCCGAAGGTCCCTTCAGAGGTGTCTTTGATTCTCCTGAGGCAACGGTATTCTTGATATTTCTCTCAAACCATGACACCTGTGGAAAAAATGAAGGATTTTTTTCTTATTTGGCAAGTTATGGACAAAAACCTCTCTCAGTTTCCCAAAATTCATCTTTGATTTCTCTGGAACATTATTTGCGTGCGACTTGTCCCGATGTGTGAAATAAGGAATTTTGTCGAAATGGAGCGAAATGAAGGGGATAGGGGGCTTATAAATTCTTGGGGAAATGTTTGGGAGTGGGGAGGGATGTTATGAAGCAGGGGAAATTTGAATCTCAGAGATTGAGTGAGGGGAAGGGGTCCAAAAGGGCAAAACACAGGCCCAACCTAGAAAATTTCCAGGTTGTAGCTAGAAACTAGGGTTTGTGCAAAAATGATGATTTTGGGGGATCTGAGTGTTGGGAAGTGCTTGATAAGGTACATTAAGGATAGGGGAAGGTGTATGAACATCAGGAAACAAATTTTTCCATTGATTTGACCGTCCAAGAGAAATTGCCTTCAAAACCCTAGGAGAGGGAAATGAACCTTGCCTAGGCGCAACTGAAGCATGAACAAGATGTAAAATGACTCATTAGACATTGACATGATAATGACAACCCTATGAATGATGATAGGCTCAGCTGAATGATGACCTGGATTGGAATTTGGGCAACTTTAGAAGGAGTTAAAGCAAACCCTAGACCTAATGCATAGTGACCAAATTTTGCTTGAAAACTCACTGAAATGACAAAATTTGACCTTGACACTTCAAAATCACTTTGTAAGAGCATATTTGATCACTGTAGGAAGGCTGGAAAGACTGAAACTAACACAATCCACGAGCTATACCATGCAGGGCCAAACTAAATTAATGTGAGATGCAGAGCCAACGATACAAGACCGAGAAACCCGAGTCGACGTGAATACAAAGCAGACTAAACCAAGCTAAGAGTGATGAAAGGAAAAACACAACACATACATATTGAATCCAGGAGCTAAATCCTGCAGGGCTAAACAAAACTAATGTGGGAGACCCAAAGCCAGCCGTAAAGGGACAGTAACTAAATCTGGGTTATAGTGATTAAATGAACAACACACCAGACACAGATTAAAGTGGAGCGAAAACCATGCATGCACACACATGGGATTTAGGTTTAAATCAATTAATGAGAATTTAAATTTAATAATCTCATAAGACAAATTCACAAGTACATACCTGGATTTCAACCATTGAGAGCTTGAACGATATCAACAACAATAGAGTCCTTCCGTTCTTCACTGAAAAGAAGTAACATCCACACAACTTCTTCCCTTCTTTAATACAAATTTGCTAAAAGAAAAGAAGACAATGAATCATATGACTTCACACACGTGAGTAGAGAGAAAAAGAAATGCAAGAATTAAAACGAGCTATACAATTTGTATTAATACTGAGATATGATTAATCTCCTTGGACAAAAAAACTGAGAGAACTCGCTTGCCCAACAACCATTGAACTGCTCAACAATTGAATGATCCAGGCACCTCCCCTACAAAAGTGGTGGTAATCTAGTCCAAACTACTCCGGCATCGCACATTGATAGCATTGATGAGACTCAACCAGAGCAGACTCTGAGACAGATATCCTGACTCCGACACTGACTCAGACTCACCCAGACCGACCGTACATACAGGCTCAAACAAGCAATCACACGGACATATCAGTGCTGAAAATGGACAAGAGAAAGATAAAAATTGCAACGGGGTTAGATTAGATATATATACAACGCCTCTCTCACCTACCTCCTCCAATTGGCGTCTACAATGGGAGCAACTCAGAAACTGCCAAATATATTGGTATAAAAAAGGTAATTGTGACATAATAATTAATAAGAACTTGTATCATATGTACAATTAGAAAAAACAACTCAAAAGGAAATTGTTGTTTTTGAAATGGGAGTTTCTGAAATGAGAAAAAGCAACTCAAAAGCAAACTGTTGTTTTTGAAATGGGATTTAAGTTTTAACATGAAAATAAATTTACAAATTCCACATTCTAATTTGAGAAAAAATGAAATTTAAAAAAAAGTTGGCAATTTTACAACCCTTCTTAAAAAACTTTAAGATATTATTCCAATTTTTTTTTTTAATGACAAAAATCAATTTTTAAATTTCTTTTGACTGGTAAAATTTTCTCACTACTTCTCTGACGTGCCAGAGACCCTTTGAAGGGCTCTGACGTGTTCAATTTTGATCCCTGATCAGGACAGACATGGGAAAGAATTATCTCTTATATAACGGCATGAGATGCACTTGAGTTAGGGAGGAATCTATCTATTATTAGGAATAGACTCAATCTCTATAGTTCTACCTCTATACCGCTTGCCTCCATATTTGGTTATGACGGATCGGATCGCTACCGCATGCCTCCATGAAGGTGTTATAATGGAGCGCTACAGCTCGATTATATGTCCCTTCCCTCTTTACCTTACCGAGACGGAACAATGTTACTACAGATCCGGGGAGGGTACAGGTTGAGATACACAATGAGGTTCACACATTGGAGGGTACACGTTGGGATACACAAGCTATGAGGTTCCAGTGCTAGATGCATAGGTACTTGCCAGGCATGATTCTGAGTTGAGCTACCCAGGTGAGGTTACACGGAGAGCAGGTGATTTGACCTACAGAGTTGAGCTGGTTCCGCACACAAGATGATATATCTAGATGTATAGAAACAAACAGCGTAGTTATTTACGTGGATTTCATAAACAGAGCGGTGAGGCTACGAGAGAGGCAGCACCATAGATAGAGGCTAAGGCATAGGTTCCAGATCTATATCCATACCCTCCAGTCGCAAATCCTCTACTAGGTGCGTAGCCAGTTCCATATCGATATCGAGACCCTACAGTTGGAGACCGAGTTGAAACCATTGAAGCATCTCAAGATCGAGAGCCATCACCTAGCCTAGGATCCCTCTCCGTGCGAAGGCACTTTAGATTCCAACAACGGTACTTTACTTCCCCCGCAAAGGCACAATGCCTGAAATAAGGGGCATCACAGCAAATGGGTAAAGCAGATCTGAAGTAGTGCGCTCCCTCTACCCAGTCAGCAGGCATAAAAAACAATGGTTAAGAATGCTCCCTTTTATGTTGTAACTAAGGCACATAACAGCCCTGGAAAATGTGCCCAGGCTGCTGGTTATAACTCCTATCACAGAGTGTAGATATTGTGCTTGGTCTTCCAAAAAGCGCCTCATATGCTGTTAAATGAGTCAAAACAAGTTAGAACAACACACAACAGAGAGAATAGGAACTCAAAGATAGGGAAAATAGAGTCAAAAGAAATAGAAACCACGGCAAGATGAAAGTTTGATAACTTAACAAAGTAGACTAAAAATTTTGTGAGGAGACATAGTAACAAAATAGATGAACAAAATTACACATCATACTGTAAAATAAACCTTACGTACCTATTAATAAATCAATAACACTTTCACCTATTAATAAATATGGATTATCTCAAAAAAACACAATCTCTCTACAGTCATTCACCTATTAATAAATATGGATTATCTCAAAAAAGAACACAATCTCTCTGCAGTCATCCCTGAAGCACAATATCATTCCGCCACACTTCATTAAAGACAATGCATTGAAGTGAGTGACCTTGTCGCGCTATGATGGCCGCCATTGGCCGTATAGAAGCCAGCCTCCCCATGCATCATATTCCATCCTTGGTCTATTCATGGATTTCATTTTCACCAAAAGGGGTGCAGGTTACATGAATGTATTGTTGGTTCAATGTAATATATTTGTTTTTAGTGGAGATTCCAACTTTCTTAGACAAGGAACTTTAAATATCTAAATATGGGTGGAGAAAAATAAAAAAGTTGAATTTGTTAATGTTGAATGGATATTAAGAATATTTCAAAATCATTTACCATTTGTAATAGTTTTCTTAATTGCAATGTATATGTAGTTTTCTTAACTACAATGTATATGTTTTTGAGTACTTTTCATAATTTTTAAGATAACATCGACCATGTTGATAATTTTCATAATTTTAAATGATAGGGATTATGTTAATTAATTGAATCTTTGCCATAAGATGCTTCAGATAGGTGGCATCTCAAAAGTCATTCTTGTGGATTGAGACGGGATTCAAATAATTCTTATTAGAGATTTACACATCACAACATATATTTTAACACAATTTATAATTGGTTTTTTTTGGGATTGCAAATTTTCAAAAAGTATGTAATGGTTGAGGAGATGTTCAAGATCATTTGTCTTTCCAAAGCATATTGAGGATGGGATGAATTTTTGGGTGTCATTAGCTCATCTAAAAGAGACAAGAGTGTGGACCTAGATGGGTGGACAACTAAGTCTTTTGAGGAATTTTTCAATGTCTTGGGAGATAATCTACTTTGGGTAGTGGAGGTAGTCTAGTGCACTCGTAAAATGCCCTACGTGTGGATGACCTTGTACTCATGGTCCAATCTTAGACTATCATTATTCCAATTTTCTACAATGTGAAGCATAGAGACATTTGGTGTGTAAAATATTAGAGCACAGATAAGGATTTAGCTGAAGAATAATTGCACAAACTCACAAGAATTGAAAAAGAAAATTGGAAGAGAGAATGAATTTGATTTTCTCAATATTGATTTTAGAATTAATACATAAAGAAACTAAGTTAATCTTAGTTATACATGCAATAACTAAGGCTAATTAAAGATAACTAAAGTTAAGTGTGCTTTATGTTCTATTCATTTGCACATGCACCACATGCAAGCACTAGAGTTAGCTAACAAAAGTCAATTACACGCCACATGGAAGCACTAGATTTAAGTAACGCTAGCTAAGTGCACATCACATGCAAGAACTAGAATTTAACTAAAGCTAATTAAGGAAAACTAGGTGCATGTACACCAACACCCCCCCTTAAGCATAAATTAGGTGAGTATGATGCAAAAATGAATGGGTCCCGACAACAACGTTGATTTTAGGTACCCATGTACAATGCAAAATTAGCAGTGTGTTATATTCTTGGTGGATTTTGATGGGTGGATAAGGTGCCTTAAGGCACACATTACTGCAAATACAAACATTAGGAACACTCATTGTGCATACATATTAGGCACACATTCCTTGGGCATATGTGTGGATGAAGGAATTGCAATGGATAAAAAGGTTGGGGAACATAAGAAAAGGATGACTTGTGATGGAGTGACTTAGAGCACACAAATGAGAAAACAGGTGGACTTTTTGCAACTTATCTAGACCAAATGTTGCAATAGGAAACTCAATCCAATTCATTCCAACAAGAGTGACATTGACACAAAATGTAGATGAATATATGTGAAATTTATATGGTATAAGCGAAGGAATAAAAGGACATACATGTAAGGATACAATGAGCTTTAGTTTGTGTGGTTTGGTCACAGTGGAATGACTTGTGCTACCTTATGAAGATGAGCCTTAAGATAGATTATACAATTATGTGTGTTATGAATAGTGTGATAGAGCTTATAGCTTATCATTGTAATAAATACAAGACCATTCTGTAAGCAAAGGAGATGAGTAATTAGTATTGCTCAAACATAAATGTTTCTTATTCTTTAGCTTAAACATGTTTGTTCTAGTATTCATAATATCTAATCATGTTATTGATTGTACTGTACTAGTTAATTCAATGTGATTAATTAGGATAAATATGTGATGTTACATATGGGAAAATAACAAACAAGAAGCTGATAACAAGCACGATGATTATATATAGGATTGGTATTTAATATGAAGAGCTCACCTATTCAGATATGGTTCTTAAAGCTAACAACATGAAAAATTTGGTGGAATAAGACTATATTCATCTTATCCTTCTTTTGGGCAATAGCTAGAAATAAGTGATTTGGTCTTCCTTATCAATTATGTTGATATATTGTAACTGAAACATAGTGGGTTGGACACCTAAGCGTTACCCAGCAATGCATATTTGCATGTAAGCTCAAGTAGAATGTGGTTCACATAATTTCTCTCACTCCAACCTTTCTCTTTCTCATTATGAGTCTGTCGACTCAACACACCTCCATTTGGGGTATTTCTTACAGGATAAGAAGACCAGAATTCTAAAGTTATGGTTACCAATGATATTTTGACAAGCACACTTAGTTAGTTGAATAAGGGAATAAGGACATGAGTTATTTGATACATTCTATTTTTATTCAAGAGAATTCACTAACACACACATGTGGAACTAGGACCATGAATGAGAAGCTTGGATTATTTATTGAAGGTTGAAGATAAGACATTTGTTTGTTTTTGCAAACAAACATTTCTACATTACATTAAACAAAGAAAAAACTACATAATGTATAGGCATGTACAGAATTTATGAGTGTGTGATAAAAAATTCTCTACCCTTAGGAGGGGAAACCAGAGTCTAAGTTTTCTGAAGAGTTTAACATGTATAATATATTGTCATTAAGCTCATAGTGGAGGATAGAACCTCATTGCGCCATGAATGATGACTATAAAGAAAGAATAGCTGCAAATTGTAAAGGTGTTGGAAGCTTCTCGGGCCCAGACCATTCACACTCAAGCCTAACAAAAGAGGTGAGGTTGTTATGATGTCCATTAAGCCAAAATAAGGTCGCTTTGATATTCATCAATCAAAATGAAAAGTAAATTACCAACCTTCTTCTCACCAAGTCAATGGTGGATAGCGCATGTGCACTAGCGATTCATTGCAGCCATGTTGGTGCCTCATTGTACCTAAGTGTTTCCTTGAGCATCCACAATGTTAGAATCCTCAAGGGCCTCTTCCACGATATATCACCCATAAGAGTTGGGAAGAGGGAGGAGGATCTCTATTAGGAGGTGAAGAGGACGAGCTCGCAGGAGAGGAACTCAAGGGAGACATAGCATGGGATGGGATGTTGGGGGGCGGCGGGGCTAGTCAAATTTTAGCTCTCTGGAAATTCTTTTTAATGAGGTGTTAGAATGGTTGAGATGTGCAGAAATATCTTCTATCCAGTTATTGGATTTACACTTGTCCTACTCCCTATTTTTCACTTGACGAGCTAGGAGATTATGGATATCCCAAAGGGACATGAATCCTTGCGGGTCTCCTCCTCTTCCATCTCAACCACACTTCTTCTGATGTGCTAAGGGATGTTGTTATCAAAATGTGTTGTAATGGATGCATCATTCAGAGTGTTGGGTGGACGAACACATCCTCTTCTCCTGCCTAGGTGGTGTCCCCTTCCTTTGTCATTGCTCATAATGGAGTTGTAAGGGTTGGGCATCATGATTCTATGGTTGAGCTAGGGCCCTATTCATTCATTCGTTATTTTATTAATGCATGGTCACTGTCCTCATGGTCTGATCTTCCTCAAGCCCTCGAGCTAGATTTCCCTGAGCTAAATTAGCTATTGAATAATAAGGTTGTGGCCATTAACTTACTTTATAAAAACCACACCAAGCATAAATTAGAGCCATGTCTAGAAAACGATGGAACATGTGGAATTGGACAAACGAGGCATAGGACAGTCAGTGAAGAGACCATAAATTAAAGAGTGTGTTAGAAGGAAAATGGAAAAATCCACATGCCCCACATAACGAAGTAGAGCTATCAATATAGGAGGTTAAGGTTAAAGGAATAGGCCTGATGGTAGAGGCAGGGATCGATGGTGGAGGGTAGCGCGAGCTAGGTTTAAAGGAATAGGCAGGGATCATTGGTGGAGGCATGCAAAATAAGGTTGATGGATGAGGAAGGGATCGTTGAAAGAGGCATGGATCGATAGTGGAGGGGGCTGAGGGCTAGGATTAAAGGAATATGCATGGATCAATGGCAGAGGTAGGCAAAATAAGGTCGATGGCTAAGGTAGGGAACAATGACGGAAGAAGGGAGCGATTTTAGAGACTAAGGGTGCGAGATAGGCAGGTATCAATGGTAGAGGTAGGGATTAATGGTAGAGGCACTCGACGACGAGGCAAAGACCAATGGCAGAGGTATGTAGCTTATGATTAAACGAATAGGTCAGGTCATGATTTTGGCCCGTCACGATTTTGTTTATAAACAAGTCATTGAAATTTAGTTTTTAATTTTGTATTTTTTTAAATTTCAACTTTTATTTATTTTTTGTTTATACAATATTAAATTTAATATAGCTTTAAATTTAATATAATCTAAATATTAATCTTAATGTAATCTTAAAACTTAACCCTAATCTAATCTTAATCTTAATTTAATATTAATCTTAATCTTAAATTTAATATAATCTTAAATTCCCTTTAACAGATATTTTGGAGCAAATTGCATGATTTTTGAGGCAATAAATGCTTTGAAACTTGTCATTTTCAAAATTACTTTAGGTAGTGATACATGACAAAGAAAATCATTAGTTGTGTGACACTACAAATGGTTTCCTTATATGCATGAGGGACATATCACGTGAGATTTTGGTATCTTGGAGACATGTCCTCTAATTCTTAAGTAGGTCAATACATCACATGAACCATTGAGCAACAATAACCCAAAATCCAATACATGGGCACCATAAGGCTAAAAACTCTCCAAGAGTATTATGGCATATTAGTCCTTTACATTAAGTGAGGTTTCGATACTCATGTCTACACAACACATTTTTTCTTTTGCAAATGATATCCAGCAACTGAAGATTAAAAAAAAGATGAATGCTTCAAACCACCACGAATTATAAACCATTAACTAGATATCATATTCGTATCTCGACTTGAAACTTCAGATCTCAGCGTGAAAGATATAACATGAAAACAACTGAATCTGGCAACAAAAATAATTTTCCCACAAAAAAATTTTATACCCCTTCAGACAAAGATTAAACTTAAAACAAATTTTAAAATTTAATCTAAAACCCTGAAGGAAAATTTTTTATTTAAATTTTTTTTATTTTATATTTTTCATGATGAAGAC
>APFE031492219.1:47712-65945 GCA_000404065.3 Pinus taeda | reverse complement strand
AATCATAATTTAAAAAAAAATCGACATAATAAATTTTAAAGTGTGAAAAATAAGTCATCTAAAAAAAAGGTATGCTGCATCAACATGTTGCATCAACACGTTTCAAAATCAGCATGAAAATCACTAACATTTAAAAACAAATATTTATATTTGATACATAAGAAAAATAAAAGTGTCAAAAATATGCTCCCAAGAAAAAGAAGTGTATTCTACATAACCATTTTTCAAAATCGGGTCACGTTTTTACTACCCCTATGAAACGGGTAATCGTATTGGTTATTTAAAGTGCCAAAACCTTTGCTCTAAAAAAAAATGTTGTTTTGCATTGTCCATTTTCAAAATCGGGTCATTTTTTTGCTATTTCTACGGAACGAGTAATAGTATCAATTCCTGTTTCAAAGTTTACGTTGTTATTATAGCATAGTATGGATTGGTACTATCTATTAATATATATTTTCTCTTGCCACTCGGAGGTGAGCGAAGGAGGTTTCAGACTAGGGCAATGGCAGAGGTGGGCTTTCCTCTCGCAGCTCAGAGGTGGGTGGAGGCGAGATTTCCTCTTGCACCTTGGAGGTGGGCAGAGGCGGGCAAGGGCTAAAGAGATAATAATAATTCAAAACATATTAGAAAAGAATAATTCAAAACTCATTTTAGAAAATAATAATAATTCAAAACATATTACTAACTTATACACTTTTTCAAACCCTCCCATATTTGTACATGAGTCTTCAAACCCCCCCATAATTCCATGCATGTATCTACTATAACCATGCCAAATTTCAATGCATACAAGCAAAAGCTGAAAAACTTTCAATGATGGCCCCTTTCACAAGTCAGTTTATGTGACGTTAATTAATTAAAGCATAATTTCAACTAATTGGAAACAGTTAAGCGGTGGATTGGTACTTAGGGGCACACCCACAATAAGTAAATATAAGCTTGAAACCAAGAGCATAAAAGAGACATATACTGACTTTTAACGCCGAAAGATTAATTTAGTTAATTTTCTAAATATCATTATGAGACCACCATGTGGGAACTCTATTCATGGCCAGTCGTGGGATGACATTACTTATTTTGTGAGAGTGCCCCTTTCCAAGCTAGGCAAACCCACCAACTCATCACATGGGTGCCCTGGCATGCATAGAACATGACGCCCCCATGGGTGTGCCTAAAATGAGACACCCCCATGGGTGTCGGGTGCCTTGGAATTCCCATCATGCGACACCCTCATGGGCCCCCAGTTTTCCCTCCTTCATTCACTTATTAATGGAAAAAAGTATTCTAATCTGTTAGTACCATGTTGCATAATCAATAAATTATAAACAATATTTTAACACCCAAACATTACTTTAGTCAATTTTCTAAAAATCATTATGAGACACCTTGGTGGGAACTCTATTCATGGGAAGTCATGGGCCAACCTTAATTATTTTATGCAGGATCCCCTTTCCAAGTCAGTTCATCCCACCAACTCATCACATAGGCACCCCTACTAAGCGGATGTCCTAGCATGCCTAGCTTGTGAAGCTCGCAGGGGAGCCCATGTGCTTCACCTTCATGCGGGTGCCACTAGGGTGCAAGTGTTCACCCTACTATGAAAATCAGTCAACATAAATCATTAGCTCATCAATGACAATAAAATATTGTCATTTGTTAGTACATCCATGTTGCATAATCAGTGAATTATAAACCAAATTTTAACACCTAAACATTAATTTAGTCAATTTTCTAAAAATCATTATGTGACACCATGTTGGGAACTCAATTCATGGGAAGTCATGAGCTGACCTTACTTCTCATGTTTCCTAGACCGTCATGTTTCCTAGTTCACCCATTGCCCAACTCTTATGGTACATCTACTTAATGAACCAGTAAAGTGAAAATTGGAAATTATTATATAGATTTAAATGACCTTCTCTTGATTTCAAGAATAATATATTCTGTACTTAACAAGGTGAACCAATTGAAGGTGGAAGCTCAAATGCCCCCCACAAACCCCTTTCCACCCAAACCCTCTTCAACTGCCCCTCGCCCCCTCTCCCCCTTAACCCCCCCGCCCCACATCAATTCCCCATTCCCAATATATCTACTATAATATATTTGAAACAAACACAATAATGTTAAAACATAAAAACTAGGAAAATAAAAATTTAAGGTGAATATACTAACATAAAAAAACAACGAAAAAAATAATTGGTTTATCATGGATATAGTACTAAATGTCACAAAATATATTGTATACCTTAGGAGTTGTGTCACACATGTGTTTGACAAACCATTCACCACCTTTAAGTTGACCAGTAAGGATAGAGAAAAGAGAAGAAATGTTTTCGAGCCTTCATAAAGAGGTTTAGTTACCATATCAACTACAAGAAAATCAAAATCATGGTCATCATATTTGTTTTCATCATCATCAATTCCAACATTATTAATTGTCTCATGTATCAATCTATTTGTCCCATCCTCTTCGACTATGTTATTAGCATCATTATCTTCTTCCATAGGATTAGTATCTTGATCCTCAATATTAATCACTCAGTGTTCTTGAACGGGCACTTGTACTACAACCACCTCTTCCTTGTCGAGCAATGCCCTACGAGGACAATACTCTACAATTACAATGAATTAATTAATATTAGTATATATTGCAAATATTGAAACGTCTATATAACAATAGTTTAAAAATATAATATATAAGGAAAACAAAGACAACAAGGACGAAGAGAAAAATCACAACTTAGGTGAGAGCAGGAAACAAAGACAAAAAATCAATGATAATGCTTGTGCAATTTATCAAGATGTTTAGGAATATGATGAAAAAATCTAAGAAATATGTTACTTTTCTTTACATATAGGAAGTGATACACTCTCTGAGATATATAGTCACAACCATAATGAAAATCATATTGATATTATCTCACATTCATCATTGTAATGTCATATTTTGCATAATATACTTTAAAAACTTATTAATAATGCTCCATAAAAACCCATGATTAACCTATAAATATTATAGGTCCAAATTAACCCCCTAAACAATATACATTAACCCCTTAACACCTTAGTCCCATTTCCCTAAGCCCTTAAACCCTTAACCCCTAATCCCTTAACTCCTAACCCCTTATAAACCCTTAAAATAGTAACCTCTTATCCCTAATCCCATAAATTAATTAACCCCTAACTTGACCTAACCCCTTAATTGACCCTAATGAAAATAATCAAATAATATTTCTAGTCCATATTAAGATGACAACATAGTTCAAAAACCTCCCAACATAATATTATAAAATATATTTACAATAGAAAGATAATACAATTTACAATACAAAGACATACCATCTAAAATGCAATATACATATTTAAGCATTTACAAAAACAGTCTACAATACAAAGACACATAATAAATAACTTACAAATGGATGATATTCATGTCTTCCTTCACGGTGTCCATACCATCTACAATGCTTTTTAGCTGACGTTATTAGAATTCTCCTTGGCCTCAAGCCATTGCATTTTCTACAAGGGGAATAATATTTCCCATCCTTAGAAGCCCTCGATGTCGATCCCATGAATTTTTGGTCTCCTTGAGGAATGTTATGTGACATATTTTGTCACCAAACTTTTAGTGATTATTTTGTTTAAAAATTAACCTCAAAATAAGCCTGCAACCTTTCCAAACAATCACAACTAATACATATATAATCAACTATAATGTCAAAGTTATATGATGTTAGGGCCTCTACACACACACACACACACATATATATTATAATTATCATATATATATATATATATATATATATATATATATATATATATATATATATATATATATATATATATATATATATATATATATAATATATATATATATATATATATTAATGTTATATTTATTTTAATTAGTTAAACTAGTCCCATAATAGACATTTTCAGTGAAAAAAGCCATTAATGGTGGAATTAAACGTCATGAAATGATTATTTACCATTTGTAAGAAATTGGACAACCTATTTTCACATCAGATATTTGACGATAAAAGAACGCAAGTTGGATATTCGATGACAAGAGGGATTATATGAAATTGTCGGATAATCAATGGAATATGATTACTATCAAATATATGATGAGTACATAGATGTCTTCAAATACCTGATGGTAGTCGAGATCTAAAAAAAATATCATTTAGCTTTTGACATTTTTTCCGATTTTAGTCATTTCGTTGGATTCCGCCATCAGAATTTCCGCCCAAATGTAGTAGTGAATAAAAATAACATAATATTTATGTATTTCAATGGAGGCTATCAAGAAGATTCAACAAAAATCCAAGTGGACTCTCTCCAAGACTACATTTTCTCTGTTGTCTTGATCAGGGAAACTTTTAAAGATGGAAAATTATCCTCAAGTTTAAAAACATTGAAGAATATCACTAAGTCCTAATATGCAAACTATAAAAAGTTTGTTGATGTATTTGTAAAATTACTCAAATTCATAATTATTTTATATATACTCTCTATATAATGTTGGCAATTTTTAAGGTAAAATAATTTTATATTGTAAAATTTGGGTGAATCATTTTTATAAAAAGTGGAAATTGGTGAATCTTTTTTTTTGGAAAAATAATGGAAAATTAGCCCACCTACGAATATTAGCCCCTAAAATTTCCATGGTCTCAATCATGGAATATGGATTTTACATACTTCCCCAAGGTACAACCCTTACAGACATCCTACTACTCAAGTGATCCATTAGGGAGGCCAGTGGTTGTTCGTTACATAATTTTAAGGGCACCAAATGACGAAGTCTTCTATGTCAGAGTTCACAAACATCTCGACTCTACACTTTCTCTACCTTACTTCTTAATGCAACACAATATTCCACATCAAGTTTTTACAGGTTCTTCACATGAACCCAATTCTTCTTCACCTTGCCAGTGACTATATGTCTCAAAACATATTTCTCTTTATTAAAGATTATATCATAACTACAGTCTTCCAAAATTGCTACAGAGATGAGGTTCTTCTTCAGGCCTGGTACAAACTTGACATCTTTGAGGTGAAAAGGGATCCTGACTCCCTCTTAAAGGTTATTGTACCAATTCTAGTAGCATTGTACCTTTCGTCATGCACAAGCTCAATATGCATCTAGATATCTTTCTCCTATAGGTCACTAAAAATATATCTACACCCTGTCATGTGGAACGAGGTATTTGAGTCCAAGTACCACACACTCCCCACCATAGTGTTTCCCATGCATGTGATTAGGGTGAAATCTAACTTGAATTGTGAAGCCAATGCTTCACTGGCTGCTCCTCCTAAGTACTTCTTGCTAGAAATTTTGTGTGAACGCTTTGTAGCATACTTCTTGAATTCATGGAAATTGAAGTATTTTATTTTGGACAAGTTTTTCTTCTTTCCCCCTTGGTTGGATTCTGGTTTGGTTTGAGATTTCTTCCCTTTTCCCTTCCTTCCCTTTCCAACCAATGCAAAATTCACTTCATCCTCTCCCTTGGATGAACTTCCATCTCTAATATTTCACCTAATTTCTTCTTATACCAAATCAAACTATAAGAGTTCCCAATTTGGTAAATTTTGCCCTCCCATTCACCAAGTCCTGGTAGCTATGCCAGGATTTTAGAAGGCCTAGAAGATTCAAGCTCACCATTTCATCTTCTACAACATTCAAACCAACCCCTCCAAGTTCGTCTCAAACTTTTGTAAATATGGTGAGACACTGCGAAATAGTATCGTTCTTCTGCATCTTAATGTTTCGAAGTTTTTCTTTTAGTGCCAATTTTCTATGGCCGTTGTTATTTTTGAATAGGCTAGTTAAGGTGTTTCACATAGAAAATGGTGTCTCTTTTCTGTGGATATTTGAGATAATGTGGTCTCTCACTCCCTCTAGGATTATTATCCTTGCCTTGGCTACATCTTTCTTTCATTAGGCTATGTTTTGGGCATCAATTGATCCTAGTTTTGGAATGTTTGTCTTGACATAATCTAGTAATCCATTTTCATCAACCACTTCCTCCATTTGATCTTTCTAGGAAAAGAAATTTTAGTTTCCTTCCAAGGCATACTCTAATCCCAGTCCATTCTCCCAACTCTTAGGAAATCCTGCTACATTGAAGCTACAAATTCGAATCTCTTGAGGAACAACTTTTACATTCTTGTTCTAATGTGTATCCTGCCCTGATACCATGTAGAAATTTGATATAATTGCAATTTATCAAGAAATTTAATTTGAAATCAAGAGACACAATTATACTCTACTGATTTGTGGAATGAAATCACAATTTAGAACGACATGTATAGACATGCAATAAGAAAACCCACATATACACAACAATTTCTGGGGGAACCTAACTAGGAAAAACCTCTCAAGTCTATTTGCATTAATAAATGAATTGAGAAACTATTACAATTTAAAGCTCCAACTCTAAGCTCAACTTGAAAAAGAATAATTTTCCTGAGGAAATTGACCCCTATTATTTAGGAATTCCCTCCAAAATGATTGTGCAATTCCCAAGCATTAATATTTGATTGCATACGACACCTATACACTCCACACTAGGTATAACTGATGTTACATTGTCTTGGAATCTCCAACATAGCTTAGTAATTTGAGTTCCTTTGCATTCATGAGCTAGTTTTGGTTGATTGATCAGTTAACTAGACGATCTCTGAGTTATATTGGCATCCCACTGCAAAATTGACCTCCAACTAGTTCTATTAACTATTAGAACTATTTTAACTGAATACAACTAGAAATAACTAAATTGGATTGTTATAAATTAGTAACCAACACATGAAAACTAAACTCTAAGCCCATTAACTCAAATTTACTGAGCTAACCTCAATTAATTGTCTCCAAGTTGTCTGTTGATGTGGAAATTTTGAATTTTCTCAATTTGACCAAGGTTAAGTCAAATTGAGCCTTTCTTGCTACACTTCTCAACAATAGCAATATTGGAACCCATTATAATGTTTATTTCCTTTTCCAGACACAAGAACATCAAGGTATACCAAATGAATGTGAAATAAACCTTTCTCAATGGTGATCCGGAAGAAGAATTATATATAGAATAGCCAGAAGGATTCATGTTCTCTGATAATGACGATTATGTCTGCAAACTGAAAAATGATTTGTATGGGCTCAAACAAACCCCTATATCTTGGTCTATTAGATTGGAAAATATTTACAACAACAAGGGTTCAAGAGAGGCACTATAGAAATAAACATATACATAAAATTTGAAGATGATTATTTATTGGTTGTTGTGGTTGATGTATATGATACCATCTTTGGAAACAACTTGGAATAGTTGGGACACTAATTTGTTAATTCTATGCAAAAATAATTTGAGATGCCATGATAGAGTAATTGTCCTTCTTTCTCTAGTAGAAAATCTCTCAATCTAAATATGACACCTTCATCTCCTAATCCAAATATTTAAGAGAAACATTGAAGAAATTTGGTGTGGAGGAATGCAATCCATTTAGTACCCCGATGGTTACTAGTTGTAAGCTATGTAAAGAGGATGTACACCCAATGAAGAAAGCCCCCCCTGAAACTTTGCATCCTACTCTTTAATTAAACAAAGAAGATGAGTAGTTTCCAAAACTCATTCAAGATGAGTCATTCAGATGTAGAAGAAACAACTCCTGTTTGCACTAAGCCATCAAACTAACCCATCAAGGGAGGTATGGAGGTATGTACATACATACAAATTAACTTATATGTAGTTTTAATATATCATCATTTTTATTAATTTTCTAATTTCAAACATTTAAAAATTATATAGTTTAAGAAATATGAGGATGATTATATTTGATATATAAATTGTATTTTAAATAACATATGTAAATTCTTGTTTGAATTCACTATAGGTTTTTTTGGCATATTAGATTCAAAGATGTAGATAGATCGATTACATATGAAGTTGAAACAATAAAAGGGACTCGAAAATTGCATTCAATTAAATAAAGGATTTCCGAAATGTGTTTGCATTTGATAAAATAAAATAATCTTTTTTTGTCATGTTTGCGTAGAGGACACGCAATCCAATGATGTTTGTGAAAAAAATATGTATGTAAAACCTTGGCAACATACGAAACTAAATACAATGGGGAAAATGTCAGTTGCAAGCTTCGAAAAGATGGAATCATAGGAGACTATAGTATCATATGAAAATGATTGAGTTTATGATCTTGTTATAGAAGGTACCATTTAAATTGATTCCAAAAGATATGTGTGTGTGTGTGTGTGTGTGTGTGTGTGTGTGTGTGTGTGTGTGTGTGTGTGTGTGTGTTTTATGTTTTCAAAATCAATGCATATAAGTATCTAGATGGTTAAACTATAGAGATCTATAAATAAATAATAAAATCAAGTCCATATTGACAAATTTAATTTCATGTTAATTATGATATGAGTTTACACTTTTTTTATTGCGCAGGAGATGTTTTTGTTTTAGTTTCACTCATTAACAGCATAGAAAAAGGCCAAGTATTATTTGACGCAGTGCACTGAACAAAAGATGAAGTTATTGGAAGACTATGATGATAACAGTTTTATATATGAAAGAGGATCTATTATACTGAAAGGTTATTTTTTCCAAGAAACTCACCAAACTGAGAGTGATGTTCACTTTCAAGACTATCAACCTGATGTCATAAGTTGTCAATATAGTTACATGGTGTGTGAACTGCGCATAAATTTGATAGAAGTTCAATAAAAAACAATTGAAAGTTAAAAAATGGAAAATGTAAAAAGGTGACCATGAATAGATCATTCAAGAAGGCATTCCATTAGAATTTTATTAATTGAACTGCCCAACAATTTCTTCTACTTGGATTCATATTTGAGAACTTAGAGTTCAAATAAATTGTTAGCATTTATTTTTGTGCACTCTTAAGTTGTACATTCTTAAGAAGGTGATGATGTGAAAATGATACTTATTGGGTCTTGTATTGAGTTACAAAGTTATAAGTATATTGCCTGTTATGTAGACCTGCATTGAGGATTTACTGCTCTGTTAATTTTTTATGTATATTGTGCTATTACTTCTTTGTTAATTTGTGATTGCGGTTGGTTGAGTTGAGCATTGTTACTGCTCTGTTAATTTGGGATTGTGGTTGGTTGAGCCATTTACTAAGAATCATTTACTAACATTATAGGAATGATTGAATGAGAATTGTACCAACTAAATGAAAATTTACTTTCGTTTCTACATATTCATGAACTTAAATTATATGTAAAACCTTTAAAGCATCAAACCATGCATGCATCACGCAAATTGTGGGCCATGTTTTATAATGCAATTTTATCTAACTTATGATTTTGCATTCAAAAAAAATTATATTAAAATTTAACTATCAACAATATCTATAGTAGTGTTTCAATACATGAATGCAAAACGTACATACCATGTTTTATAATGAAATTTTAAGTTATCATTGTTTTAGATATCTACACCGAATTATAAGATTCATTCAAATAAAAAATGTAGACCTTACATTTTGTAATCTGCAATTTTAGTAGATTCATTTTAAATAACTCAAGCAAAAACAACTTTAAACAAAACCTAGGAATCATCTACTAACATTATAGGAATTATTGAATGCAAAATGTATCAACTAAATGCAAATATGTAAAACTTTTAAAATCATCAAACCATCCATGCATCATGCAAATTGTGGGTCATTTTTTACAATGCAATATTATCTAACTTATGTTTGTGCATTCAAACAACTCTATATTAAAAGTTAACTATCAACCGACATCAATAGTAGCCTTTATATACATGACTGAAAAATGTACATACCATATTTTATATTGCAATTTTAAGTTATTATTGTTTTAGACATCTACACTAAATTATAACACTCATTCAAATGAAAATTGTGGACCTCACATTTTGTAATTTTCAATTTTAATAGATTCATTTTAAATAACTCAAGACAAAGCAACTTTAAACAAAACCTAGTAATCATCTACTAACATTATAGGACTGATTGAGAGAAAAATGTACCAACTAAATGAAAATATGTAAAACCTTTAAAAACATCAAACCATGCATGCATCATGCAAATTGTGGGCCATGTTTTATAATTAAATTTATCTAACTTATGTTTGTGCATTCAAACAATTTTATATTAAAAGTTAACTATCAACTGGCATCTATAGTAGCCTTTTTATACATGAATGCAAAATGTACATATCATACTTTATAAGGCAATTTGAAGTTATCAATATTTTAGACATCTTCATCGAATTATAAGGTTTATTCAAATGCAAAATGTAGACCTCACATTTTTTAATTTGCAATTCTAATATATTCATGTCAAATAACTTGGCAAAACAACTTTAAACAAAACCTAAGAATCATCTATTAACAATATAGGAATGATTGAATGAAAAATGTACCAAATAAATGCAAATTTATGTTCATTGCTACATATTCATGGACTTAAATATGTAAAATCAAGTTTTAAGCATCAAACCATAAATCATGATAATTGTACCATGAAAATTGTACATAAACTCCAAAATTAGCATGTATTAAATCATAATAAAGAGTTAAAGATTTAAAATATGTCCAAAATTTATATCATTATAAAAGTAAATATATAATAATAAGTTGCCAAATAATAAGATGCATTAATTCATAATAAAGAGTTTTACTTAAATATGTCCAAAATTTATATCATGATAAAAGTAAATGTAACATTAAAAGACTGTCAAATAAAAATTTGCTTCAACTTAGAGAATCTTGTTGAAACATATGATCTAACAATCTCCTTGTGCTCTTATATGAATCATGGGTGCCCTACACAACATGTGTAATTGCATATAAACATAAGATTATGTACTTTAAATTAAGTTTTAATGTTTTAAAATTAAACGAGAATGTAATCATCAAAACAAAATTATAAAAAATTCCAATTCCATGCAATACCTCATGGTGTTCCCCATCCATTACGCCCTTTTGGTGTTAATCATGTATTGCGCCCTCCTAGATTCCATGTACAATACATGTACATGTATATATTAAAAATTTTAAATTGCACATGAAAATGCATAAACTCGCAATATTAAAAAAAAATTACACAAAATTTTCAAAGTTTTTAGATGATCCTATCCTCATTGTCGAGTCCATCGCTAAAGTCCCTGGAGAATGGAAATCATCTCCACAAACCTAAAATTCCAAAATTTTAAAACTATAAGATAAACCAATCTCATTTTTTAATGAAACTTGCACTTCAAATTATAACAAAACATAACTAACATATTCAATACTTGTGGCACATCACCCAATAGGGAGGAAGAGGGTGGCACGATGTCCAAAACATCGGTCAGAATCAGAATCTGTTAACATTTAATTATATATACATAATTATTTCTTTTGAAAATATGTCTCACAATATACTGATATAATAAAAATAGAATAATAACTGTATTAACATGAACTCGTCAAAAAAACAAACATCTCTCAAAATATCTACATTGGAACCTAAACTTGGGACAGTGAAATTATCAAAATTTTCGTTCAACAAATTTTCGTTCAACATATGATATATTTGCATTAGATTATATCTAGAAAAATAAAAAAATGAATATGAAATGACATTAACACATAAATTACAAATTACATTAAAATATCCACCCTAACCATTAACACATACCAATCCCACACCCACTTCTTCATGAACAATTAGGTCTTTCCAACCATTACGAAGAGACTTTGCATATGCTTTAAGCTCATTAGTATTCATATTATCTATCTCCTCATCTATTTTATATACAAAATTAGCATGTGCATTAGCTCGTGCTATTTGCCAATTTAGGCCAATATCAATTCTGGTCAATGCATTATGTATGTTTTCTATAATGGCATCCCTTCCTTCTCGACCAATTTGAGAAGTGGCATCCATCTTTGACCACATAGTTACCATATGAGGAGGTTGGTGTACCAAAGGTGGTTGAGCGCGAGGCAATTTAGTAGCACGTAATGTGCCCTTACGATCATATAACCAACCTTTCTGAGTACCATAATATTCAGATGGAAGGTCATTATAGTCAGGTTTCATACCCAAAAATAATTTTGCATAAAATAATTTTGCAAAATAAATTGGAACCCCATCAATCCATGGCATCTTTCTATACACTGCAAGGAACATATCATACAAATGTCTGGCTATATCAGGGTGCTTGAAAAATTTCACCTTGAGCATCTTTCTTTTTCGGCCCTTCTTTTAAATTATATATAGATTTTACATTATCTTTTGTAACCCTTTTACTAAACTCGGCCCATTTATCGGATGCATCAGCCTCATGATATTTATAAATGACTCTGATGCAACCATATGGTTGCCACAATAAAAATACCTTATTGGGACTCTTAACCCTCATAAAACTTTTATTCCTTTGGCTACACCCAGACTTAACCAACAATTCCAAATTATCGGCACTTTTTCTATTATAAACTTTTTATAATAGAGGTACTCCACAACATAGGAAATCTTACCTTTTCCGCGCTTTCCTTTAGCCTTTGCACGATTCTCAAGGCATACCTTTATCGCTATCGCAATATCCTTTTGCACTTACATGCCTCCCTTCATCCACAATTGAAAGCTTAAGTCCGGGCTTCAAATACTATACACCGCATCTATAAATCATTGGGTCCATCTCTTGGTCCATCGCCTTTCCACTGCGCTCCGCCGTCCTTCATTATCTCCGATCTTCGATTGGCCAACTTGCATGAAAATCCTCCACCGTTGTTCTACACTCAATGGATCCGACGGTTGTCAGAGATTTCGGGTGGACCACTTGCACAGTGGTTACCCACCTGAAAAAAGTTGTTTTTTTCTCTCCTCGGCTGCTATGTGTCATTGTGTGTATGGAATTGGGTGACTACCCTTCAATACCACCTATGGTTTTGAGGCCAACGATAATCCATTTACCACCTTATGAAGACCGCTTTCACTACTTAACGCCCTCGTGTCTATGCCATAGATCACCAATGCTAACTGTCAATCTTAGAGATCTGATGGCTCCTATGCATACTCCGATCAATTAATAATTAACTTGGTTTCATTCACGTTTGATGGTTTCTGTGTTAAATGCCCTTCCCCTGCCATACCCTGTTCGACATCCATATAACAATTAACTATGATATCTTGGGTATTGTTGGATCACCATCAATTCTATAGTTATCAATGGTCGACCAACATGCCTACAAATGGAATTTTAAATGATTAATGCATATACATAGCACAACTGGAAAATGCATAAATACATAGTTCCTCTATCTCTCTGTGTTCGTCGAATTCCGCCTGGATACATATGTTACACATAATCACTAATGTAACCAAAATTTATCATTTCATATTGAATCACACCATCCACACTCAGAATTAACTCTCTGTATATAACATATAAACACATAATTACATATTTGAGGCTCTCCATCCCTCTCTAGCCTGACTCTTCTAATTAGAGCCTTTGTTTCCTCTAATCTACCCATAGGCTTACAATTCCATCGTCAATCCTCTCCAATCCTCCCTCTCTGTCCTTTTAGAAAAGAAAGGAAATACAATATATCTAAGTTAACCATCTCCTCCACAATTGAAGGGATAGACTATACATATAGAAATCAAATCGTATCCTAATCTGAACAAACTAAACTACTTAGCTTGATCTCCACGCAGGGAGGATCAACGTGC
Organism: Pinus taeda; assembly: GCA_000404065.3. Lineage (NCBI taxonomy): Eukaryota > Viridiplantae > Streptophyta > Pinopsida > Pinales > Pinaceae > Pinus > Pinus taeda. The sequence goes on along the minus strand of APFE031492219.1, from coordinate 52,220 downwards.
CCTATTCTCTATTTTCCTTAGTATTTGGAAACAATATAACTACTTACATACTTTTCAATTTATAGAAATTAAGTAACCAATTTTTCTTCCAAACTCTCGTTAGCCACAACATGTGACCATGCCATCACATTGCTGACTAGGCCTAGATGCTCCTGCATCAAACTCCCAAGGTTAAAAATGATCATGATCTCCTGATCATGTGCTTATGATCTGTGTCCTCCTAGATCCCATACTTTGCTCGGTAGTCTATACTTGGTTACTACTGTTGTTGGTTTTTGTTCTCTAGGTCTCCATACTTTATGTTGTATTGCCCCATCAGCTATGCTCTCAATGTCTACTATTGTCTTTTTCATATAACTTACTGCTTTTTGCTCATCATCACAATTTATGCCAAGCTTCCACACATTAATTTGCAGTTTACCATTACCTTCACCTGTACCATTCTTTCTAGCCCATCTTCCTTTCTCCTTTTGTCCTCTATTTATTTTATTGGAATGTTTTTGTATGAGTCCCCACAATTCATCAATTTCTTTGTCCACTTTGCTTCTTAGATGATGAATACTATTCTCCTGCAACTGGATGTGTTCTTGCATAAGAAAATCATAATCCATATGCCAATATTTTCCCATATGCATTTCTAAAACGTACAAATTCCTTCTCCATTGATCCCCTGCAATAATTTTAGTTCCTTCTTCTAGTTTCTCGTTCATGGCTTCATCATTTCTTACTTCAATTTCTAGTATACTTGCAATTCCACAAATTTCCTGAAAACTAAGAATTCTTCCTGCTTGCTTAGGTACTTGGAGTACCTCTTCTTCCAGTAACTTAATTTCTGCACCCTTAAGGATCATGGCATCATATTTGTCTGCTTCTGAAATGTCATTTTCAGCCTCTTCTTCATCAATAACTCTTTGTGGTACAATAGTAATCCTGTTACTATCATCTCTTGAACTCATCTCTAGTTCAACAATTTCATACTGTAAATTCGAAATCATTCCATCTTTCTGAGACATTCTGATCTCACCCTTCCTTACTTCGATCTGTTCTTCAGAATCAACTCCTTGTTTCAAATTGACTTCACATTACCTTGTTTCTGCATATAAATCTTCATAAGAATCAATCAATTCATTAAACACAAATGCTTTACCCTATTTCCTCATTATGCCAACATTTCTAACGACTTCTTTTCCATATTTGTCATCCATGGCAATTTCTTCATTCTCATTCAGTTCTGGTTGTATAGTATGATCACTTATTCTTTGGTTTTCTTGCCTCTTCTCCGAAAGACTTGAATCATGCCACAAATCTACCATCTCATTTGGAACTTCTCCCAAGAGATCTGCACGATCTTTACTAACTTCATTGTCTGCAACATATGTCTTTAGTCCTTCTCTACTTTAGCTTTCTTCAAGGTCAATAATCTTTAATAATTGTTTAACATCTACCAAGTCTTCTATACCAACATTCAATATTTGTTCTCCTTTGGCTTCAATCCTCAATAGTTGTCCAATATCTGCATAATTCACTACAGCTATGTTTAACAGCTGCTATGTCCTGTGCATCACAAGATTATGTGAATCTCCTTCTTCCAACTTCTGAAAAATCATGTCTTCGCTTTTCTTTTCCCTTATGACAACATTAAACAATTGCCTTACTTCAGTGTATCCTACATTTACACAAAATATTAGTTTCAAAACTATGATACACCAAGGTCTACTCAAATAATTTCATCATCAATTCTTCCAGTTGACTCCCACTTCCTGAATACACCATAAGATTCTCCATTTGGTTTGTATTAGCTTCATCAATTTCCCTAAGAAAACTCTTTGTTCCATATTCATATGGATGGATCTCTTCCTTTCCAAACATTTCTTTGATCTCAATAATTCCTTTGCCATCCTCCTTTTGATTTATCCTTTGGATGTCATCTGACTGGACATCTTCCTTCACTTGACTATAACTTTTCTCCTTATTCTTCATATGACTATGGGTAGTCATCTTTTCACTTTTTGATATGACAGTTTCCAATAATTTCTTATTTTTCCCTAAGCTTACATGACCTACAAGCACACAACATTCATTAGTTTTAAAAATACAATACCTTTCATTCTCTTTCAATGTTTCAAGCACCAATCTTCCATCATAGATCTTCTGGATTTTAGCAGATCCTTCTTGTTTTGTGACTCCACTTCTTTAAGTTTCTCATTCTCTAACAAATCAATATGAATTTGTTCAAGTTCCCTGAACTCGCTTATCAGCTTGCCATTTTTCCTCTGTTGCAATAGCTTCCACTTGACCCGTTTCTTCGTTCTCCATATGTATCTTCAATATTCACTTGCTTTTCTTTGTAGGCCCTCTATTATTATATTTATTTATGCTCTCATTACTACCAAACTAATCTCTTGTTCTTCATTCTGCTGTTAGTTTCTATACTCTTGCAATCTAATGCCTTCCTCAAATTCACTCTCATGTTGTTGATCATCTCTTTTAAATTGTTGGTTTCTTCCATCTTTCTCCTATTGGATTAATACTTCTATTTCCTTCATGTTTCTAAGGATATAACTTTCTTGTTTCTCTTGATCTTCAATTTCACCTTCAAATAATCTCTGCTCAATTTCTCTGATTTCAGCGTCATACTTATTAATGTTGTCCTTCGTACCTACAGTCACATCATTAACTGAAGAGTCTAAACATTTACTTAAGTCTATAAATGTTTGAGACATTTCATCCTTATCATGCATGGTAACCATAATCTCTTATTTATTAGGTTCTGAAAGCTTAGCTTCCCCTTTAGATTCCTTGAGCAATCTTTCCAAGAACTCTATTTCCATGTGAAATATTTCTAGCAATTCATCAAAACTTTCATTCTCAGCTTCATTCTTTTCCTGGAAATCCTCTTGAGTTATCCTTTTTTCTGTACTATCATATTTCAAAGTTCTTTAATCAATTTCATCAGACAAATTCATTTTCTTACCTTCTTGGAATACCACTATGGAAATTTCATTAGACTTCTGGTCCATATCAACTTCATCTAATTATCTTTCACCAAACAGAAATTCATTTATGAACTCTTTCTACTGCAATAAATCAACACCTTCTTCCTCTAAATGGAATTCTCCATCATACTTCACCTCAAGAGCTTCATTCCTATTTGTGACAATTTCACCAGACTGCCCATCATCCTCTGCATATCCTGCAAACATACACAAAATATGAGAATTAAAATCACAAGGCTTCATTGCCTCATCTGCTTCCCTTGTCAACATATCTTCTAATTGTTCTAAACTATTCCAATAGTTCATGAGATATTCAGATGACCTCTCATTATCCTCTTCACCCAAAATTTCTCCCTATTCTGGTCTACAAATGGAAACTTCCATTCCTACTTCTACTTCTCTAAGGTTTTCCATCAACCACTTTACCTGTCTTTGTTGTAGCCTTCTCTGCAACTTAGGCCACTTCACTGGCTTCTTCTTCAAGACCCAAGCTATTCTTTGGTTCCCCTATAGCAGCATTACTAATGCATCGATTTCTTCTCTTATCTTAGCTATTTCCTTGTCAAGATCTTCTTGACTCATCCATTTCCTACGAATTGTTTGAGCACCATTCTCTTTAATCTTGTAGCTTTCTTCTAAACCTTCCATATGACTTTCCATAGCCATATTCTCTTATGTGTGAGCTCCTACACTTGCAACCAATCAACTTCCTTCTAAGTTGATTTTCTCACCAAGCTTCTCCTCTGCCTGGCCTCCAAGTTCTCTTTCCTTAGAACTTGCGCTGAGCAATCTTGATCTCTCTCTCGTTGCTACACTCGCTATTCTAAAGGACTCCTATATCCCTGTCTATTCCAAGCCTCAGTTGGAATGAGATTCTACTACAATCTCTAAGAACTTCCAAGAGTTCTTCCTACAGACTTACTGTTGTAGTCTGATGCCAAACTTTGCATTCATTTAACATGCTACTACTGTCATGCCTTTGTAATCATAACTTCCTAAGAAATACAACCTTTCTCTGATACCAAATGATGCAACCATATGGTTTCCACAATCAAAATACCTTATTGAGACTCTTAACCCTCATAAAACTTTTATTACTTTGGCTATACCCAGACTTAACCCACAATTCCATATTATCAGTGTTTTTTCTATTATAAACTTTTTATAATATAGCTTCTCCACAACATAGGAAATCTTACCTTTTCCACACTTTCCTTCAGCCTTTGCATGGTTCTCGAGGCATACCTTTATCATTATCGCAATATCCTTTCGTACCAACATGCCTCCCTTCACCTGCAGGTGAAAGCTTAAGTCTGGGCTCCAAATACTATACACCACTTCTATAAATCATCAGGTTTGTCTCTCGATCCATTGTCTTTCCGCTCCGCTCTTCCATCCTTTATTGTTATGAAACCAGCTCAAGAAAAGATAGAAAATATAGATCAACGCCTTAGAATTCAGCCTCTTCGAGGGGGCAACCTCCTTTACATTACATAAATGAACAATTCTTGG